>JAQIXD010002041.1:0-11858 GCA_034699985.1 Minunthozetes semirufus | reverse complement strand
CTCCGCCTGGCTCGGCCAAGTAGGATATGCTAAACCCCGCAATATTAACGCGTTTCTTTTTGCAACACCCTGTATAAATAAATATATGAACTTTATAAGGTCCAATTATTATTTCCAATAGAAGTTTTGATCATCTGTTTGGCCAGTTCAGTGATTAGTTCTGAATGTCCGAAACAAAGTATAATATCACCATGCAAATGTGAATCCAAAGGATACTTTTCCTTGCGAGGCGAGGTTTTTCCTAAAGCTTCAATTACTTGCGAAGGAGAAAATAATTACATTTTTATCGACAAAATATTTGAAGACATTGACGAAAGTAATTACACAAAAGAGTTCAATCAATTTCACCTCAATTACAACGAGATAAAAGAGATAGGTGACAATTTCTTTCGTAATTCAACATTTGAAGATTTGATTGAAATCAAATCTTGCCATAACTTGGAAAGAATTCACGAAAATGCATTCAATGAGACATCCCTGGTAACCAAGAGAATAATTATTGCGGATAATCCAAAATTGAATGACCCAACACTATTTGAAATATTAAATAAATTCAAAGCAGTTGAAGAGATTGAGATCAGTTATAATAATTTGACCACAATTCCTGATGATGCATTTAAAAACACCCAGACATATTTGTGGAAACTTAATATTGATGGAATTACTGTTCTTGGATCAAGTCCATTTTTTGGGCTTGTCAATTTGAAAGAACTCATTATCAGCAATGATCTTATTAGTCCAAATTATGAACTGACTCATATCCCTGATTATGCATTTGAATTCAAAGAGACCTCTAGTTCACCAATTTATATCACATTACCAAGTTTGTTTAGCACAAGTTTTGCTGATAAAGCATTTGTTAATATCGGTCGTCCCGTACTTTTGAATTTAAAGCTGAAAATCAATAACAAAGACAACAACTATCGAAAACAGAACCATTTTCCCCGATTGTACGGAGTAAATAATGACAATAATAATTATGATAGTTTAGTTCATCTGAAACAATCAGTTTTTCAACCCTTCTTTCAAGCACATCCACTAAACAGAATAAATATGGCGGGCGTTGAAAATTTTGATTGTATTACCTGCAAAAACTATTGGCTGAAGACTAATAATCTGTTTGATCGTCTTATCTGGCTCAAATGCTCTGATGGAAAACAATTGAATGATCCTAACAACTTTTCTCTTTGCGTAGATTTTGAATAATTTCAAATAAATTGACCAGTTTAATTAATAATTGTACCTCATTTAATAATATTTGTCCCGAATTCAATTAATAATAAAATAATTATCGAAAGAAATAAAAAGATTACTCAACTAATGAATGAAAGTTTTATGCAAACAATTTTGCAATCAAATGGCGTTCCTTTGAATTTCTTTCATTTGTTTAAATTATTATTAATTTTATGTAAAAAAATATTAAGAATTTATGTTTCGGTTGTGTTTACACATTACACACGAAAGAAGAAATTTCATTATATTTTCACTCATTTTTCTTAAAAAGAATTTTCAATTTACTTCAAATTCATTTATGTATTCATCAGAAGAAATGCAAACTTAGGTAACAGAGGAGTAGTCGCAGCCCTCAAACGCAACTACCAATTGCTTTGAATTGGCTCAATATAAACTTGATTAATTGCATTTTCAATAGATTTACCAGGCATTCATCGCTTGATAATAGTCTTGATATTAAGAATAATCTATTGCTATTGGCTCTCGTTTTTAACAATACTTTGTTATTAAAAATTGGATTCGTCTGTATTTTTGGTTATAAAATAATCAAAGAATTGTAAGAAAAGCCTAAAATGAATGTAAACTTAATGAACAGGTATTGAACTTTACTTATGAATCCCTTTGGGTGTAAAGTGCTCTGTATTACAGTTAACAAAAAAGAGGAACAGATCTGCAAATAGAACGAAGAATTGAAATACAATTTTAAATAAAATTGTCTTTTCTTGAAGATTAAAATTGCTGGCCTTAATCTAGATCACTATTTTTAGCTCTAGACATAGAATTTCAAATCGATTTATATCTTGCTAAAGTATGTCCACTCTTTTCTTCAATTCTGATCTAATGGTGTTTGAGATAAGACGTGGAGCCAACCCTAAAGTAAATAGACTGTTGAGTGAAGTGTGTCTTATCTAATGTCCAACTGATGAGACTCCATCACAACTGATGGAAGGGCTCTAATTCTCTCTTATTATCCAAATAAGCATTTCTTTCGATATAACTCAAGACTTACCTGACTTTCCTTTAATAAACAAATGAGTGTTTACTTCTTGGTTTTTGGGAAGTACTTTAAATATACCATGATACTTTTGTCAAGTAGAAAAGAGTCTTATTATTCTGAGAATTTTAAAAGAATCGTTGGATTACAGAAGAAAACTCCAAAGAAAGTCTTCAAATATTAATTGATTCTCAGAAAAGGTATTATTTTAGATATGATTCTTATATTTCTTTCATTTCAGAGACAAATCTCTTTTGGGTTTCAATAGATTCGGAATCATTTGACTCAAAGACATGACTCAAAGGAAAATTGAAAGCATATAAAGAAGACATACATCGAGAAGAAAGTATAGGCAGAGTTTCGGAAGAAAGAGAATAGAAATCTGTTTTTAATGTTACGGCTGTGCAAAGTGAGACACCAGTTGTGACTTTCCTCCGCTCAAACACTTTTTGATTCTTTCCTTTCAATTCTTAAAACTCGAAATTTTCTTATAATGTTTGAGAAAGAATAGACATCGCTATGGATTGATGGCCTTTTGAAGAGGAACAGGTGAACTTTGAGACGCCACCTTGCACATCCAAGAGCTCGTTAAGCAAACATAGGCTCTAACACAAGGGTTGACTCATATATTTGCCGACAAATTACTCCATAAGTGAATTATCTTTTCATCCGTTATATTATGGATGAGTCAGTAATTTGTATTGTCTTTCAAAATGGGAATCAATTTTTGGCCACAAAATTGCATTCATTTGAAATAATGACACTTTTTTGTGGCTTTCCTTTCGAGTCATTAAATCGAATTAATTTCTTTATTACTTGTCATCAATCTCTTAAAAATATCATTAAATATTTGTCCCGAAAATAATGATGCTCTGCTTTTGTTGATTTTAAAATAAGCTTGTTATTTTTTCCATAAGAAATATCCTTTTGGCATAAGTCTTGAAATGAGATAAAATCCCTTTGAATTGCAATAAAAATATTGATTTTTCGTATTTTCATTTTGAAAGATGAAAGAAGAGGTGAAAGAAATGCATTTTCAATGTTTGATAAAAACCGGTTTCGTGTAAGAAATGGAAATAATATTACTTTTTGTTTATTTTTTATATATTTTGAGTGAAAATAAAATATTTTCTTTTAATCGAAATTCTTCTTCAATAAAGAGTTTAGTAAATGAAACGAAAGTACTGATGAAACGGTCGGCTTATTCTCTGCCGATTCTGGACTCTAATGACTAAATATGGACTAACTATTTGTCAGATGAATTGTAAACATTTCAGTGGGCGATAAGTAGCCGACCGTCCAATACATTAGACAACTCTTTGAGATTCTCTGCAAATGAAATGTTTTGTCAAAGATTTGGGCACAGAATAGAAGGTAACACAACGTTGTGTTTGAACAGCTTTTAATGATGAATAGTTTCCAAACATCTGTCAATATCTAACTAATGGAATGAAATTTTTATCAAGATCACTTAGGCTTAGGTCCAGACTTCAAACAAACTAGATAAATAATGATGACACACTTTCATAAATATTTAATCCTGAATGAAAAAATTCAAGCCTTTTAAATGTTAAAGTTTCAACAAATTGATTTGATCATCATATTCTAATAAAGGTCTAGACACCCAGTGATCCCTCGGTGATCTCAAACAAGGCCTTGAGCTTAGACCTGGAGATAAATTCATTGAATTATTCATTGAGTTGTGATTTCAATAGTATGTTATTCATTAGACTAAGACTTAACAATCGAATCGCATCTTAGATGGGATCACCTTTTGAGACACAAACGACACAACACTCCTCTGAAAAGAGATTTATTCCGAACAATGAATGCATTTTCTATAAGCCCTTCACAAACATTATTACAATAGAAAGCATTGGAAACACTATTTTTCTAAATGTTTTACTCATTTATTCGATAGGGAGGGAGTGATTGGAGAGGGATAGGGAACGGGAGAGAATCCATTCTTAAACTCTTGGCTTATGTTTAAGAATCCGGTCAAAGGATTTACGACTAAAATAACTATAAATCAAAAGGTTGTGACAGCTATTAATCAAATCCAGTGATGGCGCAAAACTATCGTTATATTTCCACCACAACATTGATTTCAAATTCATAATGATTTTATGCATTTTTTGCCAAAAAAAACATTTCTTTAAGTAAGTCACCATGATAAATTTAGTTCTCTATGAAATTCCATTAGGAATATAGAGTAGTAAAATCTAATTAAGGAAATAATGTCAGAAAAAGTATTTATTTTAATTACACGAAAAACACATGAAATTGAATACAAATATCAAAATACAAAACAATTTTTACCACAAAATTCCCTTATGTTATGAAAAATATAATAATAAGGAAAAACAGAGCACAACATCTGTTTTATATCTATTCTATGCTTTCCTATAATTATTTGAATGGCTTTCCTTATAACACATATTAAAGATTTGTGCGAAAGTATAAACAAAATGTGTTTTCTTCAGGTAATCGATCGGAAAAATTCATATTTCTTCACAAAATAAAAACAAACAGAATTTTAGTGAAAAATCTAATAAAAATAACTCTGATTAAATCCGTTGTGTTTGTTACTATTAATAACATTAGTTAATAGCGACCAGAGGGAAGGCGTATTCACTTATTTACAAAATCTATGCAGTGATTATCATGCTTAAATAATATTTTCAAAAGTCCTAATTAAATATTTTTATCTCAAAGGGTGTACTTTGCATTGCATTTTCAGTTTATCTTGTTGAACTTTGATGGAATAAATTTACTATTAATATAACAGTATTTATTCAGGAATATATTTTTGACGATATAGTGGCGAAACTTCAGCAAAATATTGTGCCTCAACTCAATTAAAATATTATTTTTATCACAATTTTGTTTAATTTGAATGTTTTTGATGAAATGTTGTCATCCTTTTTACGGTTGAGTTTACATATCACTGATTCACGAAAATAAGAATAGAAGCTCATTAGTAGTATTACCATGCTAATATTGCTAATATAATGCTAATTTGCATTTGATATTTGTCAAGTGAATAGAATTTACACAAACTGTTTGTTAAGTAAAAAGCATTTCAAAGTTTTAATCAAAAACTGATTAGATTTGAGAATAAATTAGTCCTTCAGACCATTAAATAGAGAATAAATTCAGTCTCAAAACGGTATATCTATAAAAAGCACATTCTATTTAAATATTTGAGGAGCAAGCACATTTAAGCACATTCAAAACAATATGGCACAAACCAAAAATGTCCAGATTATCATGAATTTTTGCAGTTTCGGCATTTTCTTCGAAAAATCGCCTGAATTTCCCATACATTTAAGGATTTTTATATATTTATATACTTTACATAAAATTTGTGGGAAATCGATATTCTGTCCAATTTTTAACAGGCTGTGCAAGATTAAAAATTAACAAAATTTTGACACTATATTAAAATTCTTATATTAAATACTGAGAAGAGTATTGAAAATATAAAACTAATTGCAAATTATGTTAAAATACTTGAATGAAGTCCTAAACTGTCTAAAGTCTGACTTATCATATGTCTAATGATGCGAATGTAGTGTTGAGTACTATCACCAGATTATGAGAGGCAGTCCTCCTCTCGAGGGAATTGATTAGTGGATAATAACGACTAGTTTAGTAACTAAGGTTCTGTCACTAAACCCTAATGTCAGTCAAATTCAATTGCAATCCAATCAGAGGAACGGGTGGTATCTTAAGTCAATTGAAATTAATTAGGCTTTTAATAAGGCTCTGACTGTCACTCAGTTTTCACATAAGACGGGAAAAATTTACTCTGAATTTAATTTACTGTAAATTACTTTCAAAATAATTCTGAATTTAATCTCAAAATTAAGAGTATTTTTCTTTATTGTGGAAATAATTGAATTAATTTTATCGATTTTTTACTCGAAATTCAGAGTTTTATTATTATTAAGTGATTCCATAATTTCTAACAATAATAACAACGAATAAAATGATATGAATTTTAATATTATTTTTCTCTCAATTCATGTATTAATGAATACAAACATTAATCAGAATAACAATAAAATGTAAGAAAACGTTTTCGAAATAAATTATATTTGTTATGAAAAATAATGATCACTTGCCATGAAATAACCAGGATTCCAATGAATAACTTATACCTGGATCTCTTGAGCTTTTAAAATATGACATATATGAAGTTCTGTCAATTTTAATTGAGATTCGGGCAAGAAAATAGCTTGACCATTTTCTCCCATTATTTTCTCCCATTTCTTTTAAATTTTTCAACATGATATCTTGCTCATCCCCACCAAAATGAAAGATAATTATTCATTTTTATTATCATTAGATAAGTTATAGTAATTACAATCAGAGCTATAAATGGAGAACATTTACAAAAATAAAAAGTTTCTGTTTTGTGTCACAAAATTATTCCGAAATTTATTTATCGTGAAATTCATCCGATATTTGATATAATAATTTGCTGTTGAAGTCAATTGACGTGAAAACCGTTTTTGAGAGGGTTTTTGCGGATAAAAATCCATTTTATAGGAACTGTTCAGACATTTATTGATTGATATAACGATTGAAACGTCAGTTAACTTAAAATCATTTCTATTGAACACAAAAACGATAACAAAAAATATTTGTTACGAAAAGTGAATAACAACTCAAAGGTCTTAAGTCTGGGAAATGAGACATAACTTAGAAGAAGCAGAAGAAGTGTCTCAAGACTTTCAGCACTGGATTAAAAGCTTTCTAAAAAGGATACTTTTAGGAAAATATTTTTTGCAAGATTACATTCTTAGCAGTTTGTGGCAGACTTTTGCCTAAAAAATATTTAAGTAGATTTTATTGTGAATTTCAAACATTCATTTTGTAGTCTTCAAAATGTGTGTAATAAAGATTGACTCAAATATTAATTCTCTCATTTCATTCCTGCAACAAATATAAAGAATTCCAGAGGAAAGGGTTCCCACAATTTTTAGGAGAATAAGTGAAAGTCATAAAATTCTTTTGAAATGACTTAAAAATTTGCATAAAATTTTATGTTATGTTTATTTTGAAGTGCATTTACAGGAATAAAACCATTTTTTGCTGAGAAAACCTTACTTGCTTAAAATTTAGTCGATAATTCAAGTGATATTATCAAGATTTCTAATATAGTAATTCAATTTTCCGAATAAACAGCATATATTTTACTCAAATAATTTTAGTTGAAATCAGCAGGATAAAAATATAGAAATAATCAGTTTCAGTTTTGAAATTTTAAAGATATTATAGGCGAATAATAGGTAAATAATCTTGGTCGTACCAAAAATATATTATATGATAACCATATTTTCATATTTCAAACATAACTTGAAGTAAATTCACTTATATTTACTTAAAATAATTTCAAACGAAATAATATTACTTTAAATTTCAACGAAATTACTTCAAAATATGAAAAAATTAATAAATGAAAACATATATGAATTCCAGTCCATATATGCGTCCCTTAAGTACTCTTTGATTACTTTTTCAGAAACTAATCTAAATTTGTAAAAATATTTTGAGAGAGAGAGAGAGAGAGAGAGAGAGAGAGAGAGAGAGAGAGATCCCTTGTTTCATGAATTGTGTTTGGAATAAAAATTCAGTCAATAATCTTGAGTTCAAAGCAATGAAATTCATATTTCTATTGACAAAAAAGAAGACAAAATCCACTCGTCTTTGAGTATCGATTTGTAAAACATTTCGTTTGTTTCTTCTGTTCTCAGAAAATGTATTTCATGTAATCATATATTCTCTTGAATTCTATTCAAAGACATTTTCCTAATATCCCTTCCCTTCCCATTCTTTGCTCACATTTGATGCCTTATTATCGTTGATCCCTATATTTTATCCCTGGATTTAAATTCAATAGAATCATAATCTTCTTCTTCATCGTAATCTTTAATCATTCGATAATCAATAAATTGAAGAATATTTTTTACATGAAACTGAGCAACTGAGCAAGATTATGCTCACTCAACCGATTTCCAAACATTTGTATTAATTTTTTTTATTTCGTGTATTTTTGTTTCATTGATTTTATAAAGTGAATTGAACTGACTTATGATTCGTGAATTATGAAGGACCAAATTTTCTTCTTTTTATTATTATTATTTTCACATTTTAATCTTGTGAAATATCGTACAACTTTATAGTCTGATTGAATTTTGCCGAATCTCTGTTTATTCACTATAAATGTAATACATTAGAGGAGGGATAGCCATAGCTTCAAACAACCATAAAACTTATGGGGAGTTTTATTGTATTAACAGAAAGAGTAGAAAATCAGGTAAAGTCTGCATCAGATCCTTGTCTACCCCTTACAAGAGGTAAAGAAGAGATGGATTTCTTGGAATGAAATGAAATTTAGTCTTCCATTTGGTCTCCTCTGAGATGATATGAAAATCGTTTTATTTTATGCAAACCTTAAGAAAGAATAAATTATTTTCACTATTTTGTTGTGTTCTGGGATTTTATCGAATAAATTTACTCGATATTAATGTCTTCGAAAGGAATCTTAAAAAAATTGAAAGGAATAATAAAATTAAATTATGTTTTGTATCTAAAATTTGATAACACGATGTTTCGCAAGAAATATCATGTTACTCATTGTATTTTGTAATACTTATAGAATTTATAAATGTATTATCGTATGTAAGATCTTTTATATTTTTGTTTGCGAAATGTTGCGTAAAATTCTGGGGAATGTCTACTCGAAATATTAGTTTATTTAATGACTCTTAAGTAAAAATATCTGAAATAATACAAAACATATCATTAAATGGATTTCCTCAAGAATTTCAGTAATAACTCATTAAATGAGTTCTTTTGAATCCCAGACATAAACCCTCGAAATAAATGATATTTGAATTTTGGTTTTCATATAAAACTTATTCTTATTTATAATAACGAGAAAAATGGGAATAAAAAGATTATGTTTCAGAACAATACAATTGTCTGAATAATTGAGAATTAAGAAAATGATGAAAAAAATTTGAATAAAATGCTTTTATCTCGAAACTAATCCTATGAATATCATTAGAAACATTTCTGGATGAAAATAGTTTAATGAATTATTAAGTGAGTTTAAATTGAATTTAATTATGATTGTAATTGTGTAAGTGAGTTGTGATAAACTGCTCTTAGATGTACTCTTGGCCACCATAATGGCGATTTGATGCCAGCACTTACCCATAAATTTACTAATTTAAATGATTAATGAGCAAGGTAAACCCTTACAAATATTGATCATATGCTATACTCTTGGATAGTCTCTAATATTGTCGATTTTATGGGAAAGTCTTCAATAAATAGTCCGATTATTTGCCGTTTAATTCACTTTTGAATAATTAATGCTTTTAATCAATGAATAATTGAATCAAATGTCGTAATCAAAGCCAATAATTAGAGTCAAAGATAAGACTCAATCAGAAGGACAGTCTCTTCTGATTCCTGATCAATAAACCTGCCTTTTAAGTCAAGATCAAATCAACGAATGGAAAATACGATTAAATTCTTTGAAATATCATTGGCTTTAAATTCCTCTTAAGATATATGGAAAGCTTTCAAAGACATTAATGGTTTGATTGATGTTTCACTAAATTCTGTTTCTATTTATCAAAAATTTATGATAATATGAGTCAACTCTTTGCCAATGAATTTGAATAATCGATAACAAAAAATATTTTAGAACAGTATTAAAGACCAATATTTTCAGTCAAAGAGATGTTTCAGTGAGAAAAATAAGGATATTTTAAGATCTGAGTAAAAATGAATTTTTCAAATCAATGAATGAATAAATTTTGAAGTTATTAGTGAAAGGTTTCTTGATTTTCAAAAGGAAAAGGTCTTATTTTTTCACTTGAAATTTACGGTTATTTTTAAGTTCATATTAATCCCAGATTTTTTTCAAAAGACCTCAATAGAAGTTTTTCTATATCTCAGGGATGGGCAGAATCAGCATTTTTGGAAGCTCAAGAGGTCTTTGAGTATGAGGTAATCTGTATTCTTTTCGTGTTATGTTTGTTTGGATCATTTATTTTCAAATATTCTCCACGTTTTTCAAATAATGTTGGGATTCAAATAATGTGTAGATCAGGCATTTTGTCCATGATACAAACACAAATGATTGTCTTACATTGCAAAATCGCAATATTTTAAATGATCTTCATATGAAAATATTTGAAAATAATAACCAAAAGAAAATCGATTCAAAGGTTTGTGATCAATACGAGTGAGAAAAAAGGACATCTCTGTACAGTTGTGCACATCTCTGAACAATTCTGCTAAATGTTAGGGAATAAAAGGCATCAAAAAAGTCTTAAACCGTGAAATGTTTCGAACAGAAGGCGAATGAAATTTAGAGTAAAAAGTATTTCGATTTCAATAGACTTTTTGATGACTTATTAGAATCAGAGCTATAATAGAGAGAGAATTGTTTGTTCAACAGTTTATTTGTCTCTGACTAGGAGTCAAAAGATCGATATTTCACCAAATGTTAGAAGGACTTCATTATTGAAGCTAGCATGATGTTTTTTCGCTATTAAATCTTTGACATAAATCAAGGGGAGAAGTAATGAAAAAGAAAAACAGTGTAATGCAATTAAATTGAATGTATGGACAAATAAATTTCCATTAGAGTCAGATGAAATATCTCATTTATATTTGATGAGATAAATATGCATATTCACCATGTTTGAAATCATTTATTTTCTAAATCAATAAGTTGTTATCTTGATAGTTTAGTTAATTATTTTCAACAAGAATTCAATTAATTGAATTTCAAATTTATTTATCTATAGAGGGATATGAATTGCAGGACTAATTGTTTGGTGAAATATTGGGAATTTATTTTATTAAAATAATGTTCTAATAACTTCAAGTATTAAAAAAGAGCTTGATTTTGTGTTTTAAATATAGTTTTAGGAGAATATATGAGATAATTTTGTGAGCTTACTCCATTTACTCCATTTAATTTTATGAGTGTTTGTCTTTGAGCTGATATGAATTTTTACTGACGACTAAATGAGACGTAAAATAGTAAAATAGTAAATTGCTCATTTTCTCATTTGCTCAATCGCTCAACTTTTCATATGATTTCACATTTTATTAGTTAATACAGAATTTTTATGTGAAAATAGAGTTTGACCCCATTGTGGCGACAGTCAAAGCGGAAAATTATTAAACAAATAGGAGTAAAACAAAAATTACTAAACAAATAAAATGGTCTCAAATGGTCTGAACAATGATTATATGAAAATGAAATTGAAATGAGAGGATCTGTTGAAATGAGTGCAACAAATTCGAAATGAAGTAAAAAACTCCACTTAGAAGTGGAAAGAGAGGCATAAGTAGAGGGGAGAGCCATGAGTTAATATCCAACATTATCTCCGCATTTTGTTTGAGTGTTTTGTCGGTAAATCATTAGTTGTTTTTTGTGCCTCAAAAGAAAATAATGAAAAAATGTTTCATATTTTTCGCTTCCATTAGATTATAGATTGAGATAAACAATAATAAGAAGAAAATGTTATATGAATTCAGATTTTTCAACATAAAGAGAGAGAGAGAGAGAGAGAGAGAGAGAGAGAGAGAGAGA
>JAQIXD010002040.1:0-11866 GCA_034699985.1 Minunthozetes semirufus | reverse complement strand
AATTTGAGAAAAACAACAAATAATTTTAATTCTTATAATTTTGGGAATATTTTGTAAATTTGTTCGACAAATACTTTGAGCATATCTTGGATGAGATATTGGGATGAGATCTGGTGTTTACGATATTTTGCTAAATAAAAGTTATGAGAAATTTGTTTCAAATTTAATGAGTTTTAATGTTATTCAGTAATAAATAGAAAGAATTATATTTTGAAAAATCATTTATTTGTTTAAATAAAACTAAAAACTAATCAAATAATTAAAGAAATAAACATTTTTGTGGAATCACTTCCAACAGACAACTATTGCCGGATGTTTTTCGACTCTATCTTCGAGATCGTTATAACTCTTCAAAGCTTTGCAACAAATTTCGTCATAACTATGGTTTCCATCGAAGAACCGGTAGAGACCTCTTTGATTCTCAACGGAATGTGGTTTTGGTGCTAAAAATATCGGATATTTTTGAAACCTTCGAATCAATCCTTTAGTTAAACCAAATTTAATTAGTTTTTTCTCATCGATTCCATGAGCAGACGGATTGAATCTCATGCAAAGGTCTTTCACTGTCATTCCGGGACTCATATTGCAGTAGAGTTGGAATATTGAACGAAATGTTGGCATCTGTTGGCTCTCGGGTTTAGAGACATATCTAAAGAACAGAATATTTTATTAATTTATAGAAAACAAATGATTTGAAGTCAAACCGAATGCATTCGTCCTGAAGTGATGTGCTTTCGGCCAAATGGACCAAAAGAGGTGTCGTTAAGTATACGTTTGAATATTGAAATATTGGTATTAAAGTAATGATTCCGTAATATATCATATTCTGAACGCAAGCCTTCACGAGACTGACCTCCACATCAGCTTCCATTGCGATCTTAGAGATGTGTCGAAAGCCATCGATGTAGGGAAGGATCTGTTGGAAGTGTTAGCAAATCACTTATCGAATAACTATTTTATTGTCTTTTAGGTTAAGTGTTATCATTAAAGTGCGAGTGATTTGGATATTGGAGTGAATTTGCATTCAATTAATTAAATTAAATATAAATTAAAAAATAAATAAAAATATAATAAAAGAGTTATTTTTGCAAACAATTGACAAAACATGTAATTAATTCATGCTTTGAAATAAAGTCAAAAGAATGCCAAACGGTTGGCAATGAAGGGCACGACCTAATCACTAGGTCCTTATGTATACCTTTGTACTAATATAGTCCCACTGAAAGGCAATTAAAGACAGAATATAATAATTAGTTCTTAAATAATCGATTAAAACAGAGTCTGAAATATCGGAAACAAACGAATCGCATGAATAAACACAAACTGTTTTCCCAAAAGAATATCAAAAATGTATTAATATTTCAGAGAATTTCAACAAATAATACAACAAAACAATAATTGGTTTTAAATATTTTAAAACAAAAAACTATTTAAAAATTTATTAAATATTTTTCAAATCAAAAGTAATTCGATGGAAAAGCCATTGAATTTAGCGATTAAACCGAAATTGGGAGCAACCGATAACCGATATCTCACTCTCTGGTAAAGCAAACAAATTAGAAATAAGGGGTAACCAAATGCACCCAAAAATTCTATTCAAAAGAATAATAAAATTTCAACTCTTTTAAGAAAATGTTTACAAAAATAGATTTTAACGATCAATCGATACTCAAAAAGTAATTTATTCACTGATTTTTCATTTAATTGAAACAAATTGAGTTCAAAATAATGTCAAATGAAAATCAATTAAACAATTCTTTGATAATTCATTACTTTTAAAGAACTCCAAAGAAGTCTTCAAACAAATCTCAACTCAAATATTATTGGAATTACTTTGAATTAAAACAATTGTTTATAGTTATAGAACAACAAGTGTTTGTTCAGTGTTTGGTTATTTGGTTACCCCTTTACCCCCTTTACCCCAATAAACAATAAAATCATTTAATCAGAAATAGTGTTTAAATGTAATGAAGAAGTAATAACCTGTTGTGTCGTTAGATCCCATTGACTCGGAGTTATAGAGAGCTGAAGAACTGGGACATGAAAGTCTTGTACCTGTTGTGGGGCCGGTTGTACTGCAGCTACTTTCAAGTGAATAGTTGTTGAGGGGGCTGACAGACAGACAGACAGACAGACATAAAATAGGGATCAAAACATTGAATGTTTAATGAAATTGTGAAGTCTTACAGACGGGTATCGAACAAACTCTGTTTGCATTCAATTGATCTTTGATTTGACTCAAAATCACCGGTAGTTTTGACTTCTTTTGGTCATCAGATAAAAATCCGAACTCAAGTTCTAAATGAATCAAATAATTGGCTAATTTTCTGACAATCGGTTCGTATTGTGTTGTCCTCATTGAAGCCGAACAGACAAAACATAAATTGAAAATAAGACGATTTCGGGGATATTTCGGATCATTTATTCCGATCGGAAAACCAATTATTTTAAGATTTAAAGCATTTCTGTGGAAACAAATGATTAGAAGACAATTAATGTCAAAATTAATTTTTAATGGTTTACACTGTAATCAGTTTTCCCTGTAATTCGGTTTTCGGTATTAAGTAAACGCTCAGAGAATCGAAATTTTCTTTCGACACATAATTGTCGGGAATCTTAAGACAAATCATAATTAATCCAAAAGTAAACAACAATTTAGTGAAAGAAAAGGGCAAAAATGAATTAACTTGATTTAACTAAAATTAACCTGATAAATTAATTTTGGTCCAACTGTATGATGAAACTCACAGAAAAAGACACATTTGATTTGACTCTCTCTATTTG
This sequence comes from Minunthozetes semirufus, assembly GCA_034699985.1. Classification (NCBI taxonomy): domain Eukaryota; kingdom Metazoa; phylum Arthropoda; class Arachnida; order Sarcoptiformes; family Punctoribatidae; genus Minunthozetes; species Minunthozetes semirufus. The sequence continues at coordinate 9,082 of JAQIXD010002040.1, read as the reverse complement.
ATCTAAGATTAGCTAGGTTATTTGAATTTATCATTTCGAGTCGCTATCACTCAGTCCAATGTTTTCAATAGATTTAAAGTTTTATCAAAATTTTTGTTTATATTTGAATTGGAAAACAAATTCATAGAAGACGTGACAGAAAACGAGTTTTCCAAACACTATTTCAATGTATTGGTCAACACTGAAGAGGTTGTGATCACGTAATCTATGAACGTCTGTCATAAGACATGTCTTCTATAACTGCAACTCATTCTTAGGCTTCGATTGAATTCAATTTGAATTAACTTTTAATAACTTCTGAAGACTTTTGTAGTGAAGAGACAACCATTTGATCCATTTTGTTCACAAATCAAAACAATTGTTTGAGTCATAAATAAGATAATTGATAAAAATGTTGATAACTCTGAAGACATTACAACAGCAGACCTTTAAGATAGAGATCGATCCAAACGCAACTGTAATTATCACTTAATCTCTTCCTCTAATCGCTTCTCAATTTATTTTAATTGTTTTTATCTCTGATTGAAACCATCTTTAGGTTAAAGAACTCAAACAAAAGATAGAGTCCGAGAAAGGAAGCGATTATTGCATGGAATGGCAGAAATTGATTTACGCCGGTATTCACACCTTTCTCTTTAACTGATCCACTCTTTGAATATTTTTGACAATCTTTTGATTATATCATGTAATTGAAGGCAAAATACTGAGCGACGAGAGTTTGATCAAAGACTACGAAATGGACGAAAAGAAGTTCGTTGTAGTGATGATCACAAAACCCAAACCATCGAACACTCCGACCGATACGACCTCCACTTCAACCCCCACTACAGCCACTACTCCGAGCGCCAGTACTGCGACTTCAACTCCTGCGGTGTCGGCCACTGACACAAAGGCCAAAGAAGGCAGTGCCGGATCTCAAACTGAATCGCCCGCATCGACAACACCCACTCCCTCTACTGCTTCAGGTGTTTCTGCGGCGGAGTCTAACATTGTTTTAGGAGAAGACTATCAAAATATGGTGAAACAGATTATGGAAATGGGATATGAGAGGGATCAGGTAGAGAAGGCTCTTAAGGCCTCTTTCAATAACCCGGACAGAGCCGTCGAATACTTAGTTACCGGCTTTCCTTCAGAACTGAGTGAAACACAACCACAAGAGTCAAATGATCCGAATATCAATACCAGCGCTGCGGCCGCTGTCGAGACCAGTGGTGGCGAAGAAAATCCATTGGAATTCCTTCGAAGTCAGCCACAGTTCCAACAGATGCGTCAAGTAATACAACAGAACCCCCAACTGCTCAACGCTGTGATGCAACAAATCGGACAAAACAATCCACAACTTCTTCAACTTATTACCCAAAACCAGGAGGCGTTCGTCAGAATGCTTAATGAGCCGCATCCCAACCCCACTACAGGACAACCCGCATCCGGTGGTCAGGTGGCTCCACCCGGACAGCCATCAAATTTAGAGAGTCTGATCGGTTCGGCACAAGTGACACAACAGGACAAAGAAGCCATCGAACGGGTAATGATTTTACTGGTAATTGATTTTCGAAAATAATTGACATTCAATTGAATTACAGCTAAAAGCGTTGGGTTTTCCCGAATATCTTGTGGTTCAGGCGTACTTCGCATGTGATAAGAACGAGAATATGGCCGCAAACTTCCTCCTCTCCCAAGGATTCGATGATTAATCCATTTATTGATTTTTAATTTGAAAAATAACTAAAATCGAGAGATATTTGTGACTTTAGTCTCACTTTAGTCTCAGATATCGTTTTTGTTTTCAAGACATTGTTTTTTAAGAAGAAGTTCTGTCACTAAATAGAATGCCTTTAATTTACTTGAATTACAAAAACAATAATAACTCTAAAAATCTATTTTATCGAATCAATTGCTTTACATTCGTTTCCATTAATCATATCTTTCATCGATTAAATCAAATTCATGTTTCAATAATCGGTAAAAAAAAGTATATATGAAGCCATTGATTGGGACATCTGTTCGGATGTCTTTCATTAAATCGTATAAAAAGTCGATTTTCGTGTATTTTTCGATTATTATTAATTAATTGCAATTTTAAGACTAAATTCTAATAATAAACAAAACAATAGAAAAGTTTATAATTATTTTTGTTTCGAAACTCAATTAATGCTTAAAAATATGGTTTAATAAAACTTTTTCTAAGTTTTCACAGAATTTGTTCAAAAATTCAATAAATAGTTATATATTTGGAAATAATTTATTGAAGATTCGGTCAGTCATACAATATATACAATTGTGGCCCCACTTAAGGATTCAATCAATTCATTACAAACTATAGACTCACAGAATATTAGATCACATTTAATGGCACAATAAGTTCGACTCATTTGCAGTCATTACAGTCAATAGTCTTTGCGGTCATTGTATTCAAACAAATCGAATAAACATTACTTTGAATCACAAAAACTTTAAGGGAATTAAACCATAAAATCCATGCATTTGTCGAACATTGCGTTCGATTAGTCATTAAAATACTGTTTTCAAATGTTTTTCAATAAAATGAGCAAAAAATCATATTTCAAACAAAAAATGTTTCAAAATAAGGAATTTTTAATTCTATTTGAGCTCTAAAAGTGTTCGAAATATATTTAAATGTTTATAATTATGCAAAACAAGAGAAAAGAAGCAAATCTTTGTCTCAAATAATCACTAATCAGAAGATAATAAGATCAGAACAATTTCGAGATCAATGCTGTCAGTGAAGGCACTTATAAACAGTTAGTGACAAAAGTGTATAATTTATGCCATCAAAGGGGCGAACATAACATTTAGTTTATTTCAAATCAATCATAGGATCACTTAATTATCGATTCTATCGATCAGTCCTTTCAAACATTAAAACAAATCTATTGAACGATAGAATGAAATCAAGTAATCAAATGATGGCTTAAATGGAATCAGAGTTTAGATATTGAGTCAAACCATTGATGCAATTATTGTCAAAACATTCATTTCATTTATAATATGTTTTACACCTAATGTTCGGGACTTACCTTCAATTCAATGCTAGACTAGTCATCAAATTACAGAATAAAAGCTTAAATTCAAGACATTATGGATTCCAAAGTATTCTCAAAAAAACAAATACAGACTAAAAGTTATAAATTAATGTTTGGCTATATTTTAATGAGTGTCCAATCGATTGCTGCCATTCCTTTTGTAATTATTGTTCAAACCATTAAAAGAATAACAAAACAAGTGCTGGCATTAGTCCGGCGCTCAAACATTCAAAGCAGAGTTGTTTTTATTTTGATCTCAAACGCCATAATTGACTGCAAGCCTTTCTTTAAGTATAAGAGGGAACTGATCCGAAAATCGCCGCCAGTTTTCATCTCCGACCTGATTCTTGAATCCGTGCAAAATCTGTGGATATGTTTACAATTAAAACATAATTTTGTCGTCTTTTGTCAAAGAGTTAAATAGTGTTAAACCTCGTGAAACATTTGTTTGAGATCCTGTTTAGGGCTGTTCCAAGAGGCGACCGCATCGCAAAAGAATATGAATTCGTGGACGACTCCCCCAGGATTTACACCAATCATACCACAGATTCCTCTAAAGGCTGAGTCCTTCTCTTCGTTATCGCGAATATTACGCAAAGAGGAGCACCTGTTTGTTGAACAGACAATCACTCAGATTATAACACAAGAAATGGAAACAAATCTAAAGTTTTGATCATTTTTTACATAAAATTATTTTAAATGAAAAAAAAGTTTTGACAAAAAAATAATAAAAATAATTGTTTTGAATGTTTTTGGAACATAAAAAGGTTGGAATACAGACCAGGGACGTATAAACTGCTGTAACATAGGGGCCACCTCTTCGGGACACACGAGACCCAAACGACCGATTGTTATGGCTATCAATCATTAGTCGATCGATTGATTGCCATTCAATTGACGAATATTTTGTCAATTTTTTAAAGTTTTATTAATTAATAAATTATTAATAAAAAGACAAATCGAAAGACATATCAAAACGAAAGCCACGGAAATGAATGTGAAAAAAGAAAACAATAAATTAATTGAAAGACAAAAAGACATAAATAACTAAATCATAACATAATAAGTGTCGGCGTTATTCTTATAAGTCAATGACCAGAAGGACATACCTGTGTTTTCTAGTAATGTTTTAGGAGTACCAGGTTGATTTATTATTGTTATTAATTGAGATAAAACCATCGGTACGTAAGGCTTCATATCAGCGTTGAGTTTGACCGCAATTTCGCCGATAGCCCAGGTCGCGTTATTGCACACCGATATATACTCTGGTTTCAAATTCTGGCCCAAAATCGGCAGAAATTCAGCTGAAATTCAAAACTCGAGTCAATTATCGAATAAACAATTAAATAATGCATTGTTTTGATGTGTGTGCGATCAGTCAGTACGAATACATGGGTTCACACTATTTGTTCAATCATTTGATTGTTATCATCACTTCATTGGAATCAACAAAACAAATGAAAGGGAGGACTCACCGATGCAGGGCTGGACGTGTTGGAAACAGGCTTTTGTCAGATCACCCAAAAGAGCAAAAGAGCTCTGACGCACTTCAGGCATCGGATCCTTTTCACAGCAAATAGTGTTCATTAATAAAAGAAAATGAGTGACAAATGTCTATTTGGACAGACCTGCATACACTGGTAGAGCAGTTGCATTATATTACTGGACATCACTAAAGACTCCATATGTCCGTTAAGACCTTCAGCTAAACCACTCAACAGATCTAATGCAACGATCATAAAGTCTTTGTTCGGTGGGTCGAACTGTTCCGGATGTTTGGCGTTTGCCTTCAATTGTAAACAAATTTATGAATCAATCGAAGAGTTTTAAAAAATTCAAAATAAATACCAAATTTAAATTAAGAGTTTGTTCGACAAGTGATAGACAGCGCCGAAACACTGGTTCACAATAAGGAAGAAAACCCGACTGAAGGGCTGTCGCTACCGATGAAAGACACTAAAAGAAAATACTGTTAATACAAAAGGTTTAATCAGTTAAGAGTTACCTCTAAAAGTGGAAATAAGTCTTTGTCGTCGTCTTTGAGCAAATTCCACTTCTGGATGAGTGGAGGCATTAAAAGATTAATATATTCCTGTTTATTCAGGTGGTGACCAACAGAGTCGGCTAACGTTCCGATCGCGTCGTAAAGAATTAATAAATTTTTGTGCTTTAAATCAAATAAAATGACATTTAATACAAAACTGAGTTAAATATAAGTAAAACAATAAAATACCTGATATTTACTAAATGCAAAGACTAGGGTTTGAAGAATAAATTCTAAGTACGGGACCAATTCAGTGCAGGCCTCCTCTTCAAGAGTGGCAAAAGCACTACAGGCTGCCTCCTGTACCCGTTTGTTCGCATCCAATACACGTTTTAAAAGCTATTGATTCAGATTATAATCTATTAGTCATTCATTTAGTAGTTATTAAAGCAAACCTCAGTCATCAAAGGCTTAAGGAAACGTTCGTGAGGCTGTCCAACAACCCAATGAGAATACCGACTCAGAGTCCAACATGTAATGGATCGAACCAATGCTTTCTTTTCGGCCAAACATGTTATCAAATACGGAACTAATTCCGGCAAATGAGGAATCATTCCATTCATACATCCTTTGAAACAAACCATTAGTTAAATAGTTTGAGATAACAGAGACAGAGGGAAGGTTTACCCTCAGCGATGGCTCCTAATGCCAATACTGCGGACTCTTTGACGACCCAATCCTGATGGAAAAGAGTCTCTTTGAGAATGGGAAGGACTACAGGTAAGAGTTCGTCGTGGAAGACATTCGCCAATACATCCAAAGCGGCGGCCGAACACTTTCGAAGGTTCCAATCGGACAGAGAATTATCATCGGAGTCATCGTCTGAATCTTCGTCGTCATTCTCTTCTTCGTTGTCCTCCATATGTCTCTGTGCGTGAGTTCTCGACCGATGAAAACGGGGTTTAATATCTTCTTCTTTGTCGGGAATCATTTCATCTTCTTCTACGTCTCCCTTCAGAAGAATTATATCGATTTCTGAATATTTCATTCTTCGCATTAGAATAGGAATCAGTCGCGAGAGATGTGTTGAAAGGACTTCTTTACAAATGGGCTGTTCAGCCAAAGACAACCAGAACTCACAGGCCTCAAGAGCTACGTTTTCGTCCTGATCTTGAGTTCTCATAAGCATATACTGCAAGACATAAGACATAAGTTTTGTTTAAAATAATTCTTTCATTGAATTCATTCAAAATTAAAAGACAATGAAATGGGTTTAAATGATTTGCTATCCTTTCCAGGTCTGAACCTTTTGATTAATATGTGGTAACCAAAGGAGCGATTATGGAAAGGGGTTCTGTTAGAGGACACAAATAGCAAAAATTAAAGACAGACCTCAATAATATTGTGAATGTGAGGAATGAGTCGATCCATACGGACTTCCAATAACATGACTAACGCTCGGCACACATTACGCCTGACCTCTGCGTCTTCATCAGAGGCCAAATGGAATAAATTCTGTTAACAAAGGAGAGGCTCAATTCGGACACTCATATGAATGGAAGACATACCTCAATGAAGGCGTCGATGTGAAGCATCAGAGCCTGAGTGCGACTCATAATGAATTGGTTGACGCACGCGATGGCATGCGATCGGATTTTATTACTGTTATGAGTGAAGAATTGCAAGAACTTTGGTATCAGTATATTTAGAGGACGATTGAGAGCATCGCTGTCCAGTACTTCGGACGAGTCTTCGCAGATCTTCTGTAGGGCACCGAAAGCCCCCTCACAAGAGCTATAATCGTTGGAATCAAGCATTTGTACCAAACGGGGTAAGAGTTCGGGCCAATTGGTTAGCTCTCCCTTCGAGGCAATTGTCGTAATTAGGATTCCAACCGTCGCTCGAATTAGAGGGGAGGCATCGCCCACACTCTCCAGACATTCGCTTTTAATGAATTCAGTCACTTCTGGAGGAAACTGATGTAAGTGTGCCCTCACATTGTTCTTCAGTATAAGACCACTCAGAGATCGAGTCGGTTCGTCTGTAAAAACAATGAGTGAAACCAAATGACAATAAATCGGACATTCATTTAGTTTTCTTTAGTTACCTTCAGTTTTCAATTTTGTCAAAACAAAAATCAGATAATTATTAAAATCTGGAAATCGATTCAATTCTTCCAATTTCTGTAAAAATCAATCAAACATTTAGTAAAAGAGTAAACAAAACAAATAAAAAAATGGAATCCATTGGCAAACAATTGAATCAATTTAATGAGTGAATGATGTACTGACCTGTTGTACAGTTCTTTGAGTTTGAGTATCTGGTGATTGGGATTCACGAAGAAGTTGTAATATTTGTTGGAGTCCGTCCTCTCGCGGAGTCCACGCCATCAGCATCTTATCAGTTGATCACTCAATCGATAAAAACATTTATTTATTTTAACGATTATTTAACTTAAGTGTAGTTTTAGTTCAATATTATACTCAATTAATAATACAATTAATTAATTAATTTAATAAAAATATTATATAATTTTCGGTTTAAATTGTTTTCAACAGTTTTTGATGTATTTTTCGGCTTTACTTTAACTGGAGTTAAACCTATTGACGAAATGTAAATAATTTAATCAAAATATCATAATTTAATTAATAACTAATAATAAAATACATTTAAACTAATTGTTTATCAAAAATGTGTAAAAACATGATTTGCAATACATTTGATTGCATTAGAAATGGAGTCAAATGAGTCTAAAATTCAATGCTTTTCTATGAAAACACTTTCTTTATTATAGACTCCAATAGACGATAGTTTTATGCTTTTATTCGACAATACATTCAATGCATTGCTTTTCCGATCTTTTAATTCTGTGCACACTTTCAGTCACTTTCCCACAAAACGTCTACACCTTTTGGCTCCGATTTTGAATTTCACAAAACATTTATTTTTTGATTTAATATTTATTTTAATTATTTCATTGCTTTTCAAATTTAGTTCATAATTATTTTCAGACAATTTATCAAATATTATTCCCATATCTTCTGATTGCTATCATTTTCAACTCTATTCCACACTAATAACAGTAATAATATTAATGACAACTATTAATGACTGATTACCAGAATCTGATATTGGACTTACCTTAACCTTTATTAGAAAAGTTTAACAAATATTCAAATGAAATGAAAGTATTATTTATTTTAAATGAATTTAAAAACTGAAATAAAGTCTAAAATGTGTTTTGAATACAAGTTTTTTATAATAACGAAATTAGAGAAAATCAGTAAAAGAAAAAAGACTTCGAAACAAATCGTTTTAAGGAAATCAAGTCATTTGTCATCAAATATCTAATAATTGTCTACTTTTGGGATAATTTATTCTTAGTTTCTAATCAATCGTATGATTATTTAAACCTAATTTAAATCATTAAAATGTGTTAAATGTATGAACAGTTGAATACAGTATTACAATATTTAAAAGCATTACATAGTATTACATAAATTGAAATATAATTATTAATACCATTAATAGAATAGTATATAGAAGTCGATAACAATTGAATGGTTTTGTTGTAATAATTAGTATTTAATATATTTAATAGTATCTAATATTAGTAATAATTAATGTATTGATGGCGACCACAATGATTGGAAGCACAAGGCATAGCGTGAAGTTAAACTAATCTTTCAAAACTATTAACTCTAATCATAATCTGTTAAAACAGTTCTCAACAAATGGACTAAAGTTTTAAATATTAGTTAAGAATTACTTTCAAATTGAGGGCACATTTTCTGGTATGTATTTTACGGTTTTCTTTAAACATTAATTTAATTCTTATTTAATTTAATATACGTTTAAACGTTTAATCAGTTTTTTAATAATAAATTTTAATTAATTATATAATAATAACAATAATTAATAATCAATAATATGGCAGTCATTTAGTTATCAGTTATTTTGTGCAAAAGTTTTGTTTCCAAATAAAGTGTTGTTTTGTTGAGAATTGTGTGAAAAGTATTGAAAACTTGATTTCATTTCCGAAAATGATTTGTAA
>JAQIXD010002039.1:0-11868 GCA_034699985.1 Minunthozetes semirufus | reverse complement strand
ATACCTGACTTTCTTGGCTTTGATAGTCCGAGATTCCAATCACAACCACAAGCAGACTCTCAACTAATTCCACAACCGATTCCACAACCAGTGATCACAAGAAATCCAAGCACAAGACAACCATCATTTCAAAGGATCAGAATTAATAAACCTCTGCCACAATCGCTAATTCCAAACACACCATCGACATTGTCTTCTGTCAATGAAGGATCAGCTCTTAGATTTCAACGCGTTATCGGTTTGGATCGTCTGCCAGAAAACAGCGCTCCTCTCAGTTCAACGCCAGTACGACTCACAACTCAGGGAGGGTTCAGAAGAGTTCCTGTATTTAATAATCAAATTCAATCCCTTTCACTACTGAAACCACCGATAATAGAGCCGACAATTACTGACGTTTACGCCACTTCTATACTGCTTTCTCCTACACTCGGGCCCTCAATCCAAGACCAAAGACAACCTACTTTTAGAAGAGTCAGACCAATACAAACACAACCACAGAGTGTTCCAAACGCCAGAAGAATAAAACCTAAGGTTAAGGTGTCTTCGAGACGACCCATTTCCACACCTTTGCCAACATCTATTCGGGTCAGTTCGGTCGAAGTTCCTTTCCTTCCCATCAGTGATGTTATAGATATACCCCGAAGAGGTCCCATCACAAGAAAACCAGTTCTTGAAAATGATGGCACACCTAACACATCGCCTCTTGTCATATCATCGAGAGTTAGAGGAACGACTCCTGTTTCAGATACAGTTACTGATACACCGCGAAGAGTCGTTCGAATCAGACGACCAAACGGTTCAACAGATAAAAGACGACTTTTACCCAAAAATCCTCAAACTTTGAGCAATGAATTACAGGCGAGAGGACCCGTTCCCGCTCGTGATGACGAGCCTTCAAAAAATAATGCTGTGGACGGCGACGACTTCTCATTTAATGCTAATTATGGGACAAGAAATCATGAAAAATCAAATGAAATCCATACCCCAACCCTTCCTTTAACTTATTTCACAACATTTACTTATTTAACGACAGTAGTGAGAGGACAGCATACGGCTCACCTCAGCAGAGAATCAATTACATCAACGGTTGCCACCGAGGCTTTAGATAAGACTATTGTAGATCTGATTCAAAATAATGAAGGAATAGTAAGTCCAACAAAAGTTGTCGATTTGGGTACAAAAACCAGAGGAGTGACCACTACTATAGTAAACCTGGTCTCGAGAGTGAAAATATATAACGATGACTTATATAAAGTAATTCATTCGACCAAAACTCAGCCAAAGGAGCCTAAATTGACAGAAACTAGAAGCCAACCGATTGAGTCCAGTGCTGTTTACAGTCGGCAACAGATTAGACCCACTTCTGTGAGACAGGAATCACTTCAAAGCAAATCGATTACAAACAGTTATAAAATCAATGATTTGGATTCAAAGCCTAAAAAACAAATAACTTATTTCACATATTATTATACATTATATGACAAAATCAACACTAAATATAGCACTCGAGCAGAAGCGGTCACATCCGAAGTATCACCCAATGGAATATCAACTCTCAAATTAGACTCAACTATCAATTCAGAGGGTTTGTTAAGTATTGGTTTCGGAGCTGAAACCGTTCATTTGGGATCGAGAGAGTTAGGAGGTCTGACCACTGAAGTGAATTTGGCGCTCAATACTTATCTCAAGTTCGATGACATCACTAACGCCGAAGTGATCCCAACGGCCACACTCTTATCAATGCCAAATAGTGCTTCAGTGACTCCGCCAACTGAAGAATCAGTGACCAGTCCTCTATTGAGTAGCTCTTTCTCGACGGTTCCCCTTTCGGATCAAATATCAAGTATTTCGACGCCAACTATTCCTTCAGAAACAGAAATTGAATTACATTCGAGTCATACCCGAAAACCCGTGAAATTAATGAGTTCTGCGGTTGTCATCAGAGATCCGCTCAGATCTAAATTTGATGCATTCAATGCCAGACCAGGAGTTAGAGTCAGAGTTAAACCAATGACTGACACTAAAAAACCCATTGTTTCGAGTTCTTCAGATATTTTAGAATCAGTTATATCGAGTCAATTAGAGGTTTCGCCGACGCCTTCATTGGATCCATCCCTTCAAAGCATAACAGAAGAAGTAAGTAAAGAAGTGACGTCTTCGAAGAAGAAGATAGCGGTCACACTAAGGCGACCATTTGGTGGCATCAGTCGACTCTCTACACGAAGACCACAACGGGTCTCAGTTTCGGTTTCAACTAAACCTCGATTTGTTGTCGTCACCAGAACTGGTCCTTTAGATACAGCTTCTGCTTCAGTGCAGTCAACCGCAAGGGTTAAGATAAGTAGTCGAGTCTTTAAATCTCCGGTAGTAAGTCTTGAAGCCTCCCCAACCTCCCCAACAAAGATCGAACCGACCACTACTATCAACGATAAGGGAGAAACCATTAAATTAGAGGTCACAACCGTTCCCGTCATCTTTGGTTTGGATACCAGTTATCGAACTTATACATTGACCTCCACATTGACGTCTACCTCTCCATTACCTTCAGTGACGACGTTATTGGAAACGACAACACATACCGTTCCGTTCACTGTTGGCGAACATACAATATATACGACATTAGAAGAAACCAACTCAAGAGTTGTCACACAAACACTTGATAGCGTGGATCCATCGGACGCCGCCCGCGCCAACAGATTCATGAAAGTTTCTAATGGAGTCACTCTTATCGTTGGTGATAACGTAGCAGCCAATCGAACACCAACTTCGGCGGTCACTCTTCAACCAACTTTGGTTACCGGAGCCGCTGTTCACATGAAAGATGGAATTAAGGAATCGAAATCTTCTTCAGATATGTCATCTGTGGCCACACTATTGGATACTCGAACTCTATTCACAACATTTACTTATTTCACGACATTCTATTCGGACGACACTTCAGTCATATCGAGTTCAGAGCAGACCGTCTCTAATATAATAACAGTTCCGATCACACAAACCATTCCAACCTCGACTCATAAGATCGCTCCGACTGTTGTTTACGAGACATCAGAAAGAATACGAACCGAAACAGTTTATTCGACGTATACTTATTTCGCAACACTTTTCAATGGCAGCACTTCTACTATCACTCCTCTCGAAGAAATCAAAACCGATTACTTCACACTAAGAGAACCAATAACTGTAACGCGAACTATAACTCCAACCACTACAGCACAGGCATCACTATTGACAAGAACCTACTTCACAACATATACCAATTTGGTGACATTCTTCCAAAACAATAAAGCTGTCACTTCCACTATAGAGGAAACGGTTAGCAGTGAAGTCGTATTTACAATTACACCCACAGAGACAACAACTGCACCAACTATTAGTTCGAGCGAAATAAGAGCCACTCCGGCACTGGAATCGCCAGTTATGAGAACCCGAAGCACTTACACAACTCTTACACATTATATAACTCTCTTCAGTGGCAGTCAAACAATTCTGTCGTCGATTGAAGAAATCAGTCCAACAGTTGTAACAGAGATAGCGGGACAGACACAGGAGACAGTGACCGATGTATTGCCAAACATCCGATTCACTCAACCCTCTCAGAGTCCAACAAAACAATCGAAAGATTTATTTTCCGCATTTGTTCAGAGCGTTAGTACTTTATTCACAACTCATACATATTTTACGACTTTATTCAGTGGAACCACTTCTTCTGTGATAAGTCGCAAACAAACTACTTCTTCATTGGTTACGCTATACGTTCCTCAGTCAGTGGCTCTACAATCAACTCAAATCCCAATGCAATCAATCACTTCCAGTTCAGAGAGGAGTGTTGAGGTCACACCTGCTTTTGATATCGACGAATATTTGACTGAACAATCACAGGATCCAAACAAATGGAGTTCCATTCGATCGATTCAGCCATCTCTCAGAATTGATAGCAGTAGTTATGAAGTAATTGATTCCAGTATTATATCGAAGGTATTTGAAGACCTCAGAAGCTCTGAAGGTTTGACAGAAGAACAGTTGTCTTCAGTTGTGGCAGAAGTGGGCGCTTCTACAACAGTCATTGATGGTTCCACTGTTGTCTTCTTCACAAATTTCATTCTTCCAACAGTTGTTTCTGACGACACTATGATATCAACTGATTCGAGTAATGGAGCCAAAGGACCGGCAGGAGATTTAGTTAGTTCTCTCCTAAATAACGCCGATATGTCTCTACTTAACGATCTTTTGGCGTCGAGAATATCCTCAGTTCGGGCGTCAGTCAGTGGAAGCACTGTTTCTCCCGTTTATATTACTCCACATTTGTCTTCTGAAGCTGGTTCTGAAGCTACAGCTATCAAACCCGGAGCTGTGATTGAGTTGAGTGACTTATTAGACGGCGCTAATCTCGCAGGAAATATTGGAGAAGCAATTAAAGACATCGTTCATATTTTGGCCAAAGCTCCCAAAGGAAAGAATGGCACTCAAGAAGTTGATCGCATAAGTCCTCAAAAAGATATGCCTCCACGAGAAGGAGTAGCGGTCAGTAATTCACAGGAACCGGTTTATATACCGTTGGGTGGCGTTCATAATGCAAACACCAGAAGAACTCAAATTACTCCTTCGAGAACTGTAGGTGTGGACGGATCCACCACTTATACAGATGCTCGTAATGTGGTTCACATCAGTTCTCATGACATACCTGTTGAGCCGTCTATAGACACGTCTCAAAGACTTCAACAATTCTCTGTTGAAAATCAGAGACCAACCCCTGGATTATCATCAAAAGTGATCAGAACGACAATTATGCCGAAAGGAGCGGTCAGTAGAGTGTCTTCTGGAGCGACCACAATATTCTTCACCGATACGACACAACCCGGGGCTAAAATGCCCTCATTTATTGACTCTAATTCACCGATAGAGTCAACAAAATATGTGACGAGTGTTGAGAGCTCTATAAGAACTCTGACTTTAACCACAACTAAGGTTTGAATTAATTTTATTATTAAATAAAAACAAATAATAATATTATTAATCATTTTATTATAGGTTTACTACACTAGAGACTCACCACTGACTATAACGTCAGTTCTGACCACAACCATCCCTCCCCGTACTTTTGTGTCAACGATAATAGGATCCCGTACCATTTTGGGCATCTCTGGAGAATCGCATACAGAAGGCATAGTTCCCACACAAGTAATTAATAGAAATATGGCCACCACTGTTACCACAACCACTTTAGTTCACAACTCAATGACCACTACAGTTGTTAGAACTTTAGTGATTCCGACAGCATCTAAATCAGTAACTGTTACAGACACTAAACTCCCTTTCCAGAGACCTACAAGAAAACCAGGAACTGGTCCTTTTAGAGCTCCAACACGAGCACCAGAGGCTCCTAAACAATTTAAAACGTCACCGCCTCGTCCTCGTCAGCCTTACAAACCCCCGCTACCAAAAGAACCTCCAGTTCTCAGTGGTGTAAATGAGAGTCCTTTTATGCCAAATAAGAAACCAACGCCAGCGCCAACACAAAGAACAACAACTCGACCCAGTATTTTAGATATCGATCAATGCAAACCTGGATGTAATGCCGCCAACAAAGAAGTCTGCAAAGAGATCGCTGGAAAGTACAGATGTGACTGCAGACAAGGATTCATTAGAAAGAATGACGACCTTATATGCCAGGGTATACACTATTTGTTAACAATCATAACAATTGTATTGATTTCTATTGTATTTGTTTAACAGAATTACAGAATTATGTGGTTGTGGTTCGGGTTATGAAAGTTGGAGAGTCAGAAGTCACGTGGTTTTCACAATTTTCTAATAATAGTTCAGATGAATACCAGAATTTGGCCAAAATGGCAAAGAATCAAGTTGACACTGCTTATTTGGCCACAGATGTCAAAGAAAGCTATGTCGGCGCCGATGTCCTCGGCATAGATAAAGTGTCTGATGGAGGAAATGGAGTTTTGGTTAATTTGACGGTTCGTTTGACCAAAAGAAATAATTTAGACGAAGATATACTTCGGGAAACTTTAGTTAAAAAATTAGAGCAAAATTCCGAAACATTGCCGAACCCACAGTCTGTGTCCTCTGGTGTCGAAGAAGTCATTGATTTTGATGAATGTAGTTCTGAAGAACATAATGATTGCGCGGCTTCTGCGCGTTGTATAAATGAACCAGGATCATACAAATGCGAATGTCTTAATGGTTACCCAGATCTGGACATTTCACTTCCTGGAAGAGTTTGTGCCTCAGAGATCAAAGGCTGTGAGTTCTGTCACGGAAGAGGTGACTGCATTCGAGACGAGTCCGGACAAAGCAATTCTTGTAAATGTCATCGAATGTATTTGGGAAGACGTTGTGAGATAAATGGATTGCGTAAGTCTTTCAATCATTTCTACAAAACTATACATATATTTCCTTTTCCTGTCTCTCAAATCAATTTGAAAATTGAAACCAATAACACTTAATGCTTTAGTTAACAATTAACAATTAACAATTAACTTGATGCTTTAGTAATCAAAGCTTAATTTAAGGTTTAAGTGAAATTCTCTTTGAATGGAATATACTCTTAGTTTTGTCTAAAATTTGATTTACGTGACTAAACCCCAAATAACTGATTACATAATTAAATTCAATCGCTTTAAAGCCATTACTTATTTATTACAACATTTGCTCTAAATTTAATGAATTCTGTCATCTTTTGTGTCCAAACATTTCAGAAATAATCCATTATTTATATAACATTCGCTAATCTATTGAAAAATGAGTCGGCGGTTGCAAATTCGTGCAAACATTTTGTGATCACTCAATAAAATTACTAAATATTTAAAGTCTCTTCAATTTTTTCAATTAATTTCTAAGAAATGGGAACATTAGATAAAATTGGATAAACAAGCTTTCAGAGAACACTATAAAACGACGATAACTCCCATTAAGAAGTATATTATAATTTCAAAATAGAAAAGAATATCCCATTCGATATTAATAAAGACCCATTGATAATAAACAATTATTTTCCTTTATTATCAGTTACTGGGGGGGGGGTTTAGTCAACAGGAGATTATATACTCCGAAACTTTGTTATCGTCGTAAAAAAATGTGAACCATATTCTATATTAATCTTAACTTGCTGTTAACAGAATACATTTTAAGAGACTAATGAAATTTAATATCAAATAAATTGTTAAAAACAAATCCCGGAAATAGCATGAAATTTGATAAAATGTAATCAAATTTATTAAACTATTAGAAATACAATTCTTTTTAATCTTTTATTTTCTAATTCTTTAGACTAAAATAATCGATGAAATGGTTTTTGAAAACTTCTTCTTTTAGTTATACATATTTTAGTTGTACATACATTCAGTATAATAATAATTAGATAAAAACAAATTGATTCTCTTTATAAGTATTTACTATTAATTTCACTTCAAAATGATTTGAAAACTAAATTCTTTTTTTGTGTTTCTAAATAGTTTTGGCGATTCTGTTGCCGATCGCAGCCATTCTGTGTATTGTCTCCATTTGTTGTATTGTCTATTGCTGTCGAAAGTGGAGGAAACGCACAATTTCTAAAGGTTTTAGAAACCTATCTTCGTTTGGGCCGACAGTAATCGGAGGAACGTTAGACCGAAAAGCAATGTTAGAAACTTCAAGTGAAAGTAGTGACCACTTGAGGTCACACGTCTATGACGGTCCTGGAATGATACCGGTATTACTCATCGCATAAAAATTGATTTTTTTTAAATATTTAAACAAAAAATTTATTATTTAATGAATAGAATGATCCGAATGGAAGTGTTTCCCATCGAAGAAGAGAAAGTGAGCCCAGTCTTGACCGAAGTATGGGATCACTGGGTGGGCCTTACAATAGTTTGCCTCCACAGATAGTCATACCCCGTGCGCGGCACTCGTCTCAACAGGTAAACTATGCCATACATCGCGGACAGATGTATATGTGGTGATCACTCGATGAGTGATTACTTTACATAATCACCTCTTGTGGCCAATCAATAATTATTTGCTCACACATCACATCTGTATATAACACGTTATAATTAATGTAATTTCATTGAGCTTTTAATGTTTGGCCCTAAACGTCGGCCCCTCAGCCGACCCATTAGTGCCACTTAAGCAGCAGAAATGCAGCGCTTTTTTAAAAATAACTTTTGTATTGAACTCTCGTTTTAATTAAATAAAATGTTTTATTTGTCTGTTTATGTGGTGTTGGCTTTAATTTTAAATAATGGGTCTGTTTATGGCGGAGCTCTCCTTATCAAACATTTTTCAATTTTTGAGTATTTATTACCAAAAAATTAGTCAAAAATTTTAGAAAAAAGAAAACTATATAAAACTTTTAATAAACGGTTTATTACTTATTACTACTCATTATAGGGTTTCTATACATCAGAGAATCAGGAGTCTATGAAATATCAATTTCTTGATAATATGCCCACACTTGCAATCCACGAAAGAGCTCATATGCCAGATATCTATCCTTATGATTGTAGAAGCGGTCAAATTCAGACCTCTTCGAGGATATCCACTAATAAATATGGAAAGCGAAGTGATTTACGTAAAGAAGATGATACCAAAAGCCTGGTATTACTCTTTTAATCAATAGTTTTGTAGTTTTTATCATTGATTCGATAATTTAGAACTCAATTAAATCGTCTTCAGTGGTAAGTCGACGTCTTTCAGGTAATTATTACAATAAAAACAAAAATAGTCGACAAATATATGACAAATATGACTGCGATTGGAAATCAACTCAAAAGCAAAGGCATGATGACTATCTGCGCCGACCAAAAAGCGAATCAGAAATACTCAGGTATGAAATTTGACACAACAGTTACTCTTCTCATTTTGGTGCTGCTCTTCCCCCAGAGATATATTATTTTAATTGAATTCTTAATAAGAAAAGCAGAAATGTTTTGCGAAAATCAGGTGAAATGAGAGAACAGGCAACCAATCGATTGATTAAATAACACTTCATTCTGTGCTCTCATCTAATGAATAAAAATTAATCGAATCAATGAATGTTTCGTTAGTTTCGAGAGAAACCATTGATTTTAATAATTAATTAATTAAGAGACAAATTAGAGTCAATTCCATAGCTTTGCTTTTTTTTGTAAGATTAGTTTTAATCTAATATTACTTTTTGTTTATTTCTTATTAAATCTTTATTTGGTTTTAGATTTATGTGGATTTACTTGACTTGTTTTTCAGTTGAGTTCAATTCATCCGCTTTTTCAGATTTAATCCCTTTCTGTATAATTGATGTCAAACATTAGGTAATGATTTTCTAATGAATTCCTAATTATATTAAGAGCTAAGAAAAAACCATTCGATCAACAGATGAAAAAATTCGAGTTTTTCTTCAGAAGAGTAATATTTAGCACATTATTTGAGTTTATAGATTAGTTGTCAACTTTTATATCAATAATATTTAGCTTTGTTTTTCATCAAAGCATAAGAATTCATAAGAATTTTTCATATTAACAATTTGATGGGTGATATGTCCACCCATTTATTTTTATTTCCCGATTCAACAGAATTAGATTCAGAGTTCAATTATAATCAAATCTTTTTTAATACTATTTATTTTATAAACGAGTGGAAGACACTCTATTTTGTAATATCAAATGTCCAAGTGTATTTTATGCTCTAGTAGTTGTAGTAGTGGTATAAATGATATATAAATAAAGAAGCGGAGGAAGTGTCACACATTAAACTAATTGGGGAATGAATATCTAATTAAGAAAATGTCGAAAACAAATGAATTGTTTTTGGTATCCTTTACTCATATGAAGACAAACGTCATATAATAAAAGATTTATTCCGCCAGAAATACTGCCTCAGAAGCCGGTCGTTCATTCGAAGAGATAATTTCACGTCCGCCCACACATAGGATTACAACTGAATTGACTAACAGCTCCTCTCATAACGTAAGCTTTTAATCCATTCAGTTATGCACTGAATTCTCAATTTAAATATTTTTCACAAAAATTATTATTATATCAACAAATATATCACTAATTATATCAAATAATTTATTCATGATTTTTATCGCTGTTTCAATAATCCGATATTCTTCGAACTTCGATTAAATTGAATTAAAAATAAGTTTATTTTTCAGGAAAGATCAGCTTTAGATGAGTGGGACTATGAGTCTGGTCGATCCAAACCATTCAAAAATGATTTATTTTCGTTAAATTCAAGCGTTACGAGTCATCAACAAAATTGTTTTAGAAATAATACTGACTTTAAGTTATTCTTTTAGTTCAATAATTCTGTTTAAATTAATTATTATATAAAAACAATTTTTTATTATTTTTTAAATCTATTATTTCAAAAGTATTCCCTTTTTATTATTTTTTATGTTTGAATTTTTGTTATTTATTTCCATAAATATAACGATTTATATTATTATTACTTTTATTATTATAATTATTATGAAAGGTATTGTAAGCTAACACATTTAAACCCTATATTTTTGATAATTTTAAAATCCTTAAATAATTTGACACATTTCTAGCGAGTTTTAAAATAAGCAAGATCATTAATAATAGATCATCAATAATTCACTCATTTGACAGTCAAAGTTCGATTACTTGAACTTCATTGGAATAACTAATAATTCATAAAATATAATGTTTAGGTTAAGGCAAAGCTTCCTTATTCTGTGCCATAAAAACAAAATATTCTAAATAATTGGAAAAATTTATTTACTTCAATAAAAATGTCTAAATATTTGAATTATTGAGTTTTGGTTTGTCTCTAAATATTGATTCTTAGTGTTTGAGAACAGTTGAGAAGAGATAGATCTGTATTTGTGGTAACACTCTTTTCCTGACTCTTACGCTAAAATTCCGGGACTAAAGAGCGCCTCTTATTTTTGTCAATGAATATGTCGGCGCCAGTTATCGACACATTCAATATGAGTTATTTGGAATTCGTGGGCAAAACTAAATTAGGACTGAATTGCAATATATTTGAACATCGATTGCATTGATTGTAAAGAATTGCGTCTTTCAAATGAAACACAAATATAAAGCAATTTATTTATTCACAGTTTTTGACAAATACTACAAACATGTAAATTACAAACTGATCCAATCCATCGATTCTTCCAACACGACCAACGATTCTCCCATATTTTCATCCATTTTTTTCTATTCCTTCTGACGATTCAACGAATGGTATTAATAATGATTTTAATAATGAATTATAGAAATTAAAATAAATAAAGGAATGTCTTAAATGTCTTCTTATGATTAGTTAAATAATGCGTTAATGAAGTGTTTTCTTGGATTTCAATAGATTTTCTTTATATTCACCAAAGATTTTCTTAAATTTTGTGAATTCCTCTGAAGTGTCGACAATTTTGTAGATTAAATAAAATGAAGTCATCCCTTGTTTTCTGAAAAATAAAAAAAATAAGAATAAATTCTTTGAAGAAATGACATTCTATTCGTGATCTGAGTGACTCCGGGCGCCTGTAGTCCTGAGAGCGCGGGTGGAAATTATAGTAACATAGAGTGGCACTTAAAGTCTTATAGTAGTACTAATAATGTCATAACTTTTTTTTGTGAAACATCTCTTAAAGAAAATGTGACGAATGAAAAAGTTATTAGAGTATAGACTCTAGATGGGCACTAGAAAGTAACTTGAAGAAATATTGTTGCGTTTAAAGTTGAGTCAAAAGTAACGTCTGAAAATTTTAAATTTTATACTCACAATCTATTAGATCACATCAAGCTGATTTCAAAAATATCAAAATAATGTTTCTATTGTTAATAGTTCAAAAGTTAGAGCTGTTTAAACGTTGATCTTGGTTAATCTTTATAGAAGGTATTTTAACTAATAAAA
>JAQIXD010002038.1:0-11878 GCA_034699985.1 Minunthozetes semirufus | reverse complement strand
GAGAGAGAGAGAGAGAGAGAGAGAGAGAGAGAGAGAGAGAGAGAGAGAGAGTTATATAGTAAAACACAAAAGCGTTGTGAACATAGTAGACAGAGTGGCAGTCAGTGACTCACTCAGCGATCAGGCATTTGCCGCACCCTATATCGAGAGCACATTCAGATTATGTATGTTCTGTTGGATATGGCAGTGGCTGAACTCAGAATGACAAAAGCATTGTCTCATATGATTTATATCAGATGGAAATATACAACAATTATTGAAAACACAGCACAACAACAACAAAACAGTCCATACTTTGAGACATTTCTATGAAAAAATGGTTATAAAGATAACGATACCAATCACACAAACCTCAGGGTCTTCAAGTCTCCTCTTTTTCACATTTTTCGTCCACTTATTTACAAAATCGATTCTTCGTTTATCCGGAAAGTGTATAAAAGCGATATCATCGAAGCCATAGATGTGTGTCTCTCTGCTGTCTCTTTCCGAACTCGACTTTTCCCTTAAGGAGTTCCATAAACGATGAGCCTCTTCTCAGAACCCCAGGTTTGGGTTCATTCTTATTCTGGACTCAATTTAAGGCATCAAATCTGAAAAAAACGGATCCCTAGAACTCAAACAGTATTCTGTTTGATATTATTGATGAGCACAGACTTCATTGGTCTTCAGGAGTCGTTATTTGAATAATTAGATTTGTTTTGGTATCAAATCTCTAGTCTTAAGTCATTTGTAAAAATATTTATCTTGAATTCGAGCCTTGAATTCGATTCCAATTGATTATTACGATTGAAATTCGACACAATATTTGTGGATATATTTGTGGACACATCTATTCCACATCCGATTCCACAATTGCCAGTAAATAAGGCTTCGATGTCAACGCTGTGTCGAGTCTTACTCTCTTTGCAAATATTATGGACCAAATGGACCCAACTCAGCGCCGGTAGATATGAAATGAAATGATTGTCTTTATGTGTACCTAATGGTGTAGTTTTGATGTTCTTCATGGCTGTGTTCGACACTCGACAGTTGAATCTACGCTTGCGTTTGTCGGTTGAAGAGAGAGGGAGAGAGAGAACAATAGTTGTGTTCTGTTCGCCCACACCGCTCGACCAGGACTTGCGTAAATCAGACAATTCCTGTACCGAATAGACACTCAGAATCTATTATCGATTGGTTGCGTTTATGCCACTCCTTCTCTTAACCGATGGCTTTGTTGCGATGCCGGCTTAATTCCAAAGACTACCAGCGCCAACAGCACCAGATCTGGTGAATGGCGTGAGAATCGACATTTTTTGCACCTTTCAATATAAACATATATATGCGCTTCAAAAGCTTTATACCAATACGAATGTCATATATCTATGATATACCGTATATTTCGTATATATCTTATATTATATTAAAAATCTAATGCAAAACATGTTTGGTTTCACTCGTATTCTGTTTCTCACATAAGAACTCGATTTTAACGACTAATAGAGAGACCAAAAGCGCTAATAGAGTGTCAGCCGATGGCAACATTTGTGACACTATTTCCAATCACTGATCACTGGTTCCTCTGAACAGAACTACATTAATGCAAAAAACCATTAATCCATCTCTAAATGCATTGAATTAATCGAATATTAGGTTTAAACTCATCCCTCTCCTAATCTCTCATCACTTTATATCTTATATGATATTCACTTAAAGCCAGTCTTAGAAAGAGTTCGGTTAATGTTTAGTCTTAAACGTAAAAATATATTTACCGATAGATTTATAAACTAATAATTCATTATTTATTCGTTGGCTCTATGTTGAGCATGATAAATAATGGACATCAATTTTAGTTAGCCAACTAAGTTTATAAATAGCTCTTCATAACTGTATTCTGGAAATCTTATCAGGATATGTTTCAATGAGTTTAATTTTAGATTATACCTAGATTCTTCTATAGTTATGCTGAGCCATTATTTTCTAAGACAAATATGTTCTGTCAAAAAGTGAGATCAAAAATAATGATAAGTTTGAAACATTGAAATAATACTCAATTTAACTTTCTTTTGATAGAGAAAAGTTTCAATTTAATAGATTACTGAATCATATAAGTTATATAAGTTTATATTCATTAGAGGATTATATCGAACCAATAATAATAATAATCGGAAATATTTTAATTGGATTTACATCAGATCCGAGCCTTTTATTCAATACACATAAGACTTAAGGCCTAACGAATAGAGCGAAAGCTCTGTAAATACCATTCAGACAAATATTGATATAATATTCACATAAATATAATTTATCGGACAAATAGTATTACATATTATGAGCGACAATATTACAGACAAACAATTTTAGTTTTTGCTCTCAATTCATGGCTCCAGAGATGGACACAAAAAAAACTCAATCAAAACAAGTCATAAAAAGAGAAATATTTTTCGGAACAACTGATCTTTATCAAAATCTTTTTAATTCAATGAATGAACTTGAAATTTGTTACTTCTTTCTCAATATTTTGCTCATAAAATAGAGAGGAAATGGAATTAGTTGTTTGCGGAGCAATAAATATGAAAATATGGTAATACTTTTGAAATGATTGAACTCTTGTTTTTATGTCAATTCCTGTGATATGATATTAAATATAATATAATAGTCTATTCATTGGAGAGGTTTAATTGAATTGGATGTCGTAAATGTCGTAAAAGACTAATTCATTTGATATTATTGACGGAAATATTTATAACAGAATAATAAGTAATTCTATAATTTATTTAATCAATTATTACCTGAAATGGTTGGACGACCATAAAGAGGACTGCGAGAGGACTGTTGTTCACATTTTGTCAATCCTTCAGTTTTGTGGATAAAAGGATTATTTGTTTTATTATATGATTTTAGAAGACATTAAGTATGACATTAGTATCAGTGGTCTGACTGTGCAGTCAGTGATAATATTTTGGAAAATAAGTGAAATAACGGATCTTTTGCAATATCTTTGCCATATATACAGTGATGTCTAATATATAAATATAACCCAATATTCTCTTCAGTCGACAGAATGGAAGGCCATATCAGTAGAGCCGTTGTGTTTCGACACAAAATACGAATTACGTAAAAATACAACTCTCCGATCGATAATCATGAGGGCCTGGCATTCATTGCAACCATTCTCTCTCCAACTCAACTCAAAATACAATATTCTGAGAGATTCGATGTAAATGTACTTTTAGTTTAGAGCACAGAATAAGAGAATCGCTGCCAATGTCTGCTCAGTTCAGCACAATATCAGTAATAATAGAATTGAGAAATTGTTGGCCATCTCTTCAAACAGTGGCGGTTACCATAAGAAGCTTATCTCTCATAAAATATATTCCTCCGATTCGTTTCAATTCAATATATAATAAACAACGGATTTGTTTCAATAATAATGATATCCTTTTCTTCTTCTAAATACAAATCCCAACTAATAATTGAAACAAAATTCCCTTTTTTAGTTCAAACCAAATAAATTTAATTAATATCGTTTTAAATGAGAATAGAAGGAGAGATAGAGAACATTTCAATGTATTAAATTAAGCATTATATATATACTATTCTGAAAATAGACAAATATTAAAGTATTCTATAGATTCTAATAGTTTATGATTTTTATCACTATCTCTACATTTTATTTGTTTTTTGTATTATTCGAAATAAAAATTTCATAAATTGATTAGAATTGTGAGAAAATGTTTGTCCAACACTTTAAGAGAAAAGGAAAGTATATTGAGATTGAAATTTGAAAATATTTTTTGAAATATTAAATGAAAAGACTATTCTTAGAGTATTATTGGAAGGATTGAGGAATAAGTGGTCGAATGATTAGAAAACGACGGAAAGACTTGGTGTGTCTAATGATAATCGGGTTGTTCTTCACATTTGTTACGATGTCTTTATATCTACAAAATTATATCTTTAAGTTTCGTGTATTTCACACAATAGTTGTGTTGTTTATAATAATCTGATTGAAAGAACTGAACTCATCTGAAGAGCAATAACTTATCGAATCCCAAATAGAAGATAAAGACAAGTCTTTTGGCTGTGACTGTTAGCAGCATCTCATTCATTAAGACCCCTCCTGTGTATGTCATCCCCTCGTTCTACAGTTAAACCTTCTTTAGAGAGTGTATGTGTTCTTCTGCTCTGCATTGGGTTCAGTATCGGATCAATCAGTTCTGTTTCCAAGCGATTCAACGTTTTATTCATTCTTTTCCTTTAGATTCAGTCTCTAAATGTTCTTCTTTTCAATTCTGTCACTCGTTTTTGTCCCCAAATATATGCCATATATACTGATATAGACTGTACTACAAAATGAATAAAATTCACTAAAAATAATAAATTTATTCAAATTGTCAAAAGAAAAGCTTTTATTTTAATGGACACAATAAATATGGAGTCAATCGAATACCCTATCAAAAAAACTTTTAAATAATGTCTTCGTATTATACATAAAGGAATGGGTATTAAAAACAACTTTCATTAAATTCTATTCTTTATTCTTAGAATCAAAAATAATTTAAATTGTTAGTATGGCAGTAGCAGTAGTAGTAGTAGCATGGTCATTTTCGTAGTTTTTCTTATGGAAATGTTTTGATGGATTGTGAGATATAACCATAAAATAGAGGCAAAAATAATATAAGGGATGGCTATATGGCGTTATATGTGGCACTAGTGTCACAATATTTTGAAATTTGAATATTATTGTCAGAAATAACTCTTAAGTGACACTATTTTGGTCTTTCGTATCTGAAATCACATAAAAATTTAAGTGAAAAAAATTTATATAACTTTTTATAAAACTTTATATAATCGGTGCTTAAGTTAACGTCAGTCTGAAAGCAGTGTTCCGTCGAATCGATGTCTTTATATATTTTATGGCCTAAACTATACGAATGGCAGATCTGGTCTCGAATGTGATGTCTTCGTCTCTCAATATTAGAGATGCAAAACGATTTCATATAACAATTCTATTTCATCGGCAATGCCTGAGTGATGCAATTCAGGGCACTGCCAGCTCTGCCACTAACTCAGTGAGCAATGGATGGATGGAATTAATAAATAGGATGAACCAAAAAGAAAGAGAAACTCCATTTGGAAGAGTAACACAGCATCACTTGGGAATAGTCTCTCTCCGATCAAACCATTTCCTTTTGCTTCTACTTTGCCTGGAAATTGAGTTTTTGGGCGCACATAGACCTGTGCTCTAGAAATAAGGCCGAAGAGATCTATGGAAAGGAGAGAATGGATTTTCTTATACTTTATTTTTATATATCATCCTCTGGTTTATAAATGTTAGGCCCTGAGGCACATACGGCACATACCACTTATTGGCATATTTATTGATCTCTAGGAATGACAGACGAAGGCATTGAACGTTAGCCAAACTCATATTCTGTGCTCTACTCAGAATGAAAGATGATATAAAGTACATAATCTTTTGCCTCGAATTATATCACATAATTAAGTCTCTGAACTGATGTGAAATCATTTCGGACTTGTCTTCAGTTTAAACCAGTAAACCAGTGGCGCACAAAAAATTCAACTTTATTTTTATGTCCAATCATTTATCACATTAAACACCACTATTTTCGTCATAACTTTCCCTTTTCCAGTGCTTTCACTCTTTATCCCAGGGATGAAGTCGTGTTTGAAATATCAATATTACGATTTTACGACAAAATTTTTTCTTCAAATTTTTCACTGCTTTGAATGTTAGGCAAAAATCTGACGTCTCTTAAGAATAAGAAAGAGTTAATTCAAATTCAATTGATTTTTGCTCAAAATATGACTTAAAATTCATACGAAAATCCATTTTCAGCCAAACTTTGAAATATTGAATATACAGTGATTTGATTGAGTGATAT
The DNA here is from genome assembly GCA_034699985.1 of Minunthozetes semirufus. Lineage (NCBI taxonomy): Eukaryota > Metazoa > Arthropoda > Arachnida > Sarcoptiformes > Punctoribatidae > Minunthozetes > Minunthozetes semirufus. The sequence goes on along the minus strand of JAQIXD010002038.1, from coordinate 5,990 downwards.
GTCTGTCGATAAGGGACTCAACTTTTTCTTCATTTTATTCCCAAAATTTAATATTGAAATCATTTTGGAAATATTGAGCGCTTCAGATAGAAATTGGAAGGATATCCACGACCTACCTCTTGGTTTATTTTGTAAATGTCCAAGATAATGCAGAAAAGTAGTTTTTAAGTAAAAATCACATCTCTAACTAATGTTTGGAGTGAGGCCGTCTATTAGTAAATTTATACAGTTATTAAATTAAAAATTAAGAATTTTCAAATATTAAATACTAATCATTTCCTAATTTGTTAGACGAAAAAGGATGATACTATCAAATAAATTGAAACCCAAAAAATCTTTCGATGTATTTGATTAGTATCTACCAGATTAGTATTTGATTAATATAAATTATTTAAATATTTCTCTTAACTAATGTGAGAACAGTATCGTTTTGAATGACAACTCAATAGTTTAAAGTTAATCAGAGAAGTTCATGGGTTGAAAATGAGTGTAGAAATAAACTATTAATTTGTATTAATAAGAATTCAGTTTTATCTACATTTAATTGGTCATGGGATTTAGATGGGCTTCTCTGGTTTTGGGCAGTCCACTCTAATAATTAGGTAGAGGAAAGGATTTCTACTTAAAAACTACTTTTCTGCATTATCTTGGACATTTACAAAATAAACCAAGAGGTAGGTCGTGGATATCCTTTCAAAATTTATAGCATCATTTATATGTAAAATTTAGATGATTTTATATATTATGAATTTGATCTAATATTTAAACTCTCAATTATGTTTGGGCCCATATTTCTGTCATTTCTAGTCTTTCTCCTCAAATGATTAAAGGGATGCACTACTACCAGGTCCTCTACTAACAATTGTAAAATGCTTTGGGTCTGTATTTTCCCAAATTGTAATTCAAAGCAAAACCTATTGAACCGAAAATATTTTCTCCGAAATGCTTAAGTCATCGAATAATTCATATAAATCTAGAGTTAAATGAAATTTCTTCGAATCAGAGTTTTCGTCGATATATAAAAGTATTGAATTCTTGGACAAAATGTTTGATGAAACTCAAGACTGGAATTTTCCTATCTTTCTATGACCTATGGAATGGCCATACAGAGGACTAAGCCATACCATATAAAAGTAATTATATTATATCGGCATATACTAAAATAATCATGGTAAACTAAAAGCATTTAAATTCTCCATGAATTGTACGAGTACTTGATCGTTGATACAATATAAAAACTGATCTTATACTTGAATACAACATTCTTTAAATTTTTTAGTAAGAATAATATGGTAGCAAAGATGACATACTTCTGAAAATAAACATAAGATGAGAAAATGTTTGTATATTTTAACTAAATTTTCAAATGAGTTATCATTAAATTAAAAGTCAAATTAGTTTTAATACCATTTTTCGCGAAAGTTCTTGAAGTATATAATTTGGAATTTTGTTTTTGGTGTACCCCTGCGTTATCTATGATATGTATAATGATTAATATGAAACTGTTTTGTTTGAATTCTTGTTTTGATTTAATTGCAAAGTTTTTTCTTTTATATATTTTGCATACAAAGGAAGTGATGCGTGAAAAAGACGAGAAGAGAAATCATTGGACTGAAAGTGTTTAATGATTCAGATTAGATGAGATGCCAACAAAGAAATGATGCGCTCCCAGAAACTGGTGTCAGCCATGAGATATGAATGTCCCGACAAATGGTATTGGGTTTGAGATATGACTGCAATTTAACAAAAAATTCCTTTAAATGGATGCAAATTATTCATAGAAAAGTTGAGAATAACTGTCAGCCATTGGTTGGGAACAGAATTTCACAATTTGAAGCCCTTTTCAACAAATCTAAGAATAAATGCTTTTCTCGCATAACATAACACAACACAACATAACTTTAGTCATTTGCCGTTAAAATAATGCTATAATTATCAAACATAAGCATTGAATCTATAGTTAAAGAATTCACACCATAATACTGTTGTGCTATTAAATAAAATTTGATATTTTAAGTCAAAATTAAATCACTAAGCTTAGATTTATTTGTCAGAATTAATAAATTTAAACTTAAAGTAAAGTTAACATGATACTTCTATTGAATTTTGGACCTTCAACTTGGAGTAAATAATGCTCTAAATGTGTTACTACAGAAACAAATGATTATGACTTTTATGATAAATTACATTTTGTTTAACTAGTTAACTTTCATAACTAGCTCAGTTAACTTAGATAAGGAAAAGAAATTTGACTTTTTGTGAAGCTTGAAGATTAGCCATCCTCCTATTTTCTTGCTATTTACAGACTCATAATGGAATGGATGCAATTCAGATCATTCAATACTGAGATTAAAGTGAAGTTTGTTATTAGTTTTTATGCAAATTTCATGAGAAATATGTGAGCGTTGGAGGGATGGTATCAAAGGGAAGGAAAGTGGGGGTAATTCCTCTTTTGTTCTGAATTTATTTGACGCCGATTTGTCTGATCGATCCATTCGGTCGTCACTCAGTTTATTCTTAAAGTTTTTTTGAGGACAGATTTTGTTCTTCAAAAACACATAGTGTTTGGACTGTTAGCCTATCTGTGCCTATCTGTGCGCACATAACCCAAACACACAATGAGTTCTCATTATTTTTGTGGCGATCGATAAAAGCAATCGATAGAAGCACTGCTTTTCCGAAGCGATTCCGCTGAGAGTCCGCTCAGCCCTGCTCTGCTTCAGCTCTGCTCTCTTCCGATCAAAACTGTTCTGTTCTCTCTATAATGGCGTCTCTGGCGATAAATTATCGTATTATGAATTGCTATGACATCCAAAATGGCATCTCTTGGACTCAAATTTATATTTATTATAACAGACTTAGAGTTTGAGACAAAATAAAAATTATCGACAAAAGTGTCTCATTTTTGGCGACAAAAATCTGTTTCTTATCTTTTCATAAAGTGATTGTAATCTCTGATACTTTTCTCTGAAATACATTTCTCTTTAAATGATGTTCTGATTGCAAATCAATTTCTTTTACCAAATGTTATGCCTTTGACTCATGAAAATCCTAAAATTTAATGAGTTGTCGATTATTTGTTCGTCATTTAGTAGTGGGTTCGCCGACTCGTAGGTCACACTTCAACCAATACTCAGACAATAGACTATTCTCGTCTTGTAATTAAGCGAACCATACGTTTAGGCACTTCAGGAAACTTTCGGACAAAATTCAAGTGATAAACAAACCCAAGGATCACATATTGAAGGCTCTGAACAAATGAATCCAATATAGACTCAAACATTTCAATTCACATTAATCACTGATCGCATTCTTAATCAATACTTTCTTATTTAGAATAACTGGAACTCGATTTATATCAGTTTCTGAAAAAATTGACCACAAAATATCTAATGAAAAATTTGTTATTAAGCTCTTTATTGAAAAGTATTAGGAATTGCATTTAAGAGTAGAGTTTAATATAAAAATTTTATTGAAATGTATATAAGATTAATGTTTAATAAGGAATAATCCGATTGAATTGAGTTCTAGTTATGTTGTAATATCTAATATCGATATATATTTTGTTTTATTTATAATATTTTTACTTATTTTTGAATCAAAAGAAGTTTTCCATTTCCGACATAAGGATCAGACAAATTCAAAATATAATACTTATACAATACTTTATTCCTGTTATTTGAGAATATTGTGGTTAATCTTCGAATTCGGAAGAAATAACAAAAAAAAGGCCAAAACAGCACTTCTGTGTCGGTAGTGCTCTCTTTGCAGTTCAAAGGAATGGAAAGGAATGGTTCTCTTATGACTTTTCTAAGAGAGCACTGCCGACGACAATACACATCCGGTAGTCGTTCAGCAAATCTTCGAAAATTGTAAACAACAGCCTTTAAATCATTTTGACATTCATTTCAAAAAACACGGAAACCTTTATCATTGAATTCAAAATTAGAGCACTCATACCAAGGCTTGACCTCGTATTAAGATGCCATCAAATATCAATTCACTCAAATTATAGTATTCCTGTACAACAAAATTGTTATTAAAGTTGAACAAAGAATTTTTATCAAATATAAACTTAAAGATATGTAATCCCTCATTAAATAAAAATATTAAATTCAAAGAAAAGATTTATCTTGCTTAGTTCTTATAAAAGAATAAGTCTAATAAACAAATATAATTTGTAATTAATAGTAATCGAAGAATAAATTTTCGGAATTAGTTTTTTGAAACTTATTTAGTATCTCATTTAAAGCCAAATATCTCTTAATTTTAGTCTAAATTTGAATTTAGTGAACAACTTCTGAGAATTGAGATTATTTTGTTCACTCATGTGTTTGATTCTCGCATTAAATAAATTGAATAATAGATTATATGTTAGTTTTGAACATAAGACAACTTCACTTATTTTTACTCTTCTTTTGGATCTATAGAAAAATCTATTATCCAATCAATTATTGAAAAAAAATATTATGAAAACTAATTTGATTTTTGATTTGAAATCCAAACATAGTTTCAAAATAAATTCTTCTCAGATAAAAATCTAATTGTTTTTCAAATTCTAATCGAGTTAATTAAGGAAGGAAGGCAGGGCATAAAGAAAGGGAGAGATAAAGGGAAACAAAGATAACTTCTAATTCGACTTTTGTTTCCATTTGATCAATAAATTGAAAGAAACTTTTTAATTGAATTCTCAAATAATACTATTTTTTCGAAATAAAACAAAACAATGAAAAGTAAAATATTTTTGTGGAAACTGAAAGTTAGTCTCTCTTTTAGAGCCGATATAGGATTAAAGGGTCCATCGATTGACGTGAAAAGAAGTACTAACTCTTCGAGTAGTTTAATTGCAGAGACAATTGTTATGCGGAACAGGTGTCTCGAGGCTAACGGAACTGTCAGCTCACGAATGAAATCCAATTCATTTTAGTTGTCATAGAATTTGAAAAAAAGAGACGAAGAAAAGGAAATTCGTTTCCTTCTTCTCATTTTCTATCCATTCGTCTATTCATCAAAGTTTCGATGCGAGTCTCAAATGAGACTATTTTTTCCACTCCGGTATCCATCCAACTCTGGAATGCCTTTCATGAATGCTAACAAGTTATCGACGAAATTAATTATTTGCGTCTCTAATCTTCCCAATTGATTGAATCCTTTATTCGTCTTATTATTAGTGTTTCTTAGCATTCAATTCGTCGAAACTCTTCGTTATTTTCTTTCCGTATTTTTCACTATTATTTCTAGTATTTCTTCCAACAAAAGTAGAGATCAGAACAAGTCTTACAATTATTTGTAAGAATTAGCAGAAATATTCTTAATATCAATTCAGAGATTAAATTATTAATTGAACTCAAATATAAATTCCAATTAAAGAGTTTTTATAATTATAAGCGAGTTTTGTTCTCTGATTTGATAACTGAAAAATAATAAAATGATAGGATATCTCAAAACTAACAAAGAATATAAAATTCACCATAATCACAATTGGTTCAATTTAAATGCTAAAACGCACAGCCATAGTGAGCCACTAGAATGATATTTTCGTAATTGCTAAGATCTATTGACATCATATACAGATATAATATCTGTAATATTGTGGATGAGTTTTATCGATTGGTCAAAAATTTTAAGGATTACATGTATTTTATTTTTGAGAAATCATTTCGATAGCATTACTCGTTATTGGCTTTTATTTTTCTAATCTCTTATGAGTGGTATATCTCTCGGACTCTCATAAGACGAAAAAGAAATATAATATCAGTTATATTACATCAAGACTTCTATACATCAATAATATTATTGATATAATAAACGAATTTAATGCACGAAAAAGTGAACGAATTTTTGGGCATCAAAGCTATGGGTTCTGTTGATCACAATTTTGACGGATGATCTGTCAATAGTTTGGCTGGTTGTGCCAATTCTCGTAGTTTCAGTTTTCCTTCTCTTACATCCCAACCAAATCTCTCTCTCTCTCTCTCTCTCTCTCTCTC
>JAQIXD010002037.1:0-11887 GCA_034699985.1 Minunthozetes semirufus | reverse complement strand
GAGAGAGAGAGAGAGAGAGAGACCAGAAAATGACTTTAACTTAATACACATCGAGTTTTCAATATTTACATTAAATGAATATTTTGTTTAAATAATGATTTTTATAAATTATTCGAAACATTTAATGGTTTTTCCCTTTAATGAGAAAAATAATTAATTTTTTTACCACAAATTTCTCCAAAAAACTGATAACAAATATTCTCATTGGATCGAAGAGAATGTTAATTATATAGGATAATATCAAGATGAAATTAAATTCAGTGGATATTTTCATTATTTCAGTATAAATAACGACATAATTAGCTGACATTAATTGGATTTTCGGTTATATCTATTGCTATCAGTTTTAGTCTAAAAATAAAAGAATTTCTGAATTAATTTGTTATTTCAGAGAATGTTTTGTTTGAATAAATTAGATTTTTAATCCATTTAATTTCAGTTGAATGAAGACACAGATTCAATGATAACTTGTAAGAGTCATTCCAATAGATACCTGCGCTCTACAAGTCTTTGCCTCTAAGCTTAGAATTGGATCTAACAAACTATTTATTCAAAGGTGATATGTGATCATCGATTTCTTCGATCCCAAGACTTTTTTCAATCAGATTCTTATCGCACACAAGAAGACTATCTGAACAAAAAAGAGAGAATCTCTAAGGATAAATAAATATAAACTTGGTCATTCACTCCTTTCAATCAATTGTATTACCTTTGAAATGGAGAAAATGAAGAGAAATCTAATTCAAAATATAAGGAATAATAAAATAGATTTGATTTATAATTCAATATTGTGTTGACTATAAGACAAACCCAAGTATTCAAAGGAAAGAAATTCGTATCGATTTGTGAACAAAGAATCGATTATATCGTTTGCGTTTGGAATAGAGTTTTGAAAGTTTTCATATAAATTGAATTTAAGGACAATTTTAGAAATGATAAAACAAATTCTGAATTTATCAATCAATTTGAGTGAATATACAATTTGATAGACAAGTTGTGCAACAATTTTCAGTTATAAAGTGAGAGACACTCCAAATGATCAGTCAGTCTCTCAAATGATGCTTTCCTTTAAGGGGTTGTATTTTTAGAGAAAGAATTCCTAATAATATTCGTTATATATTTTGAACACATTTTGCATTTATTTTGGATATACTGTAGTTTGAGAGCGAAATACTGTAGATTTATATTGCGATCAATACGCCAGCAATCAATGAAATGAAAGGGCTGTGAGGGCTGTCAGGCTTGAGAGCAACAGCTGCACGCTTTGGCAAACTTTTGTGCACTAAAGTTAACGCTCAGCACAAGATTCTACTCCGCGCACAACCACTCCAATTCTGGTGTAGATTCTCTCTGTGAGTACGTCGACGAAAAAAAAGGACAATGGATTGCAATGCAATGCAATGGTATGGCATTTGTGTTGAAAATATACACTCAATCGTTATAAACCTTTCGGGAAAAAATAGATCGAAATTCTTTCTATTCGTTGCTTTGTTTTCAAAATTTAAATCACAAAACAAAAAGTGATTTTTCATTCTTTAAACCAAAACCTTTAAACAGAGGGAAGAAAAATGGTCTCATTTTCGACTTTCTTTAGTGACTTATTGTCTAATGAAAGACTAGAATCAATTGAAACATTAAATTTTATTATTTAATTATATTATTCTATAGTTCTATAGATTGTTATGTTTTTAGTGTTTGTTTTCTTTCATTAGAAGCAAAATTCGTGATTTGAATCAAATGAATGCCTGAATACGAATAATGTAATAGAAGTTTTAGATCTCATTAATTTGTGTTACAATTAAGGCACTGAATGAGACATTTATTTAAGTTTCACTGTTTTCTCGGCAAATATATTGAGAGTGAAGTACAGAGAAAACTGTTGACAATAATTAATACAAACGCTATTTCTCTTATGTTTGAATTCTCCAGAATTTTTATTACCCTTTCCTTCTAGTCTTCTCTATTCTTAACCAATTATATACACTTCAAATAAACCAGGAATAAAAGTCAAAAACAAAATTTAAAACAACACATTCATTCTCTAAACACAATGAAAGCTAAAATTCTCTAAAAATATATCCAATAATAAAAATAACAATAAAATAATATAAACTCATTTCATTAATTAACTCAAATTCAACAAAAAAAAAAAGATATTTATATATATTTACTCAAAAACGGATGAATGCTTTCTGGGATTATAATATTTGAATCGATGAGGCGGAACAAATTTATTCAGATCAATGTTTCAATATATAGCCCTCGATATTAATCTCAAAAATGGTTATTCATTTGAAAAAAAGGAAAAAATATTGAAAAAATAACAAAAAACCAAATTAAAGGGCGTTTTTCGTGTAATGATAAGCAATTAAACCCTGACATTTAGTGAAACAATTTCTATCATAAAAGAGGAACTCCACGAAAATCAAAATATTAGTTCGGAAACTGATTTATAGCACAGCCATAGCACAGACACAATTTGGGGATCATTTTTATTTATTATTTATTCTAATGTTTATGAAGTTCTCTAATCTGTGGTCTAATGTCTATACTTTTATATTAAATAATAGAGTAATTGAGTAATAGAGAGGTAAACAAAAAATTTTGCCAATTATTGTATTTCTCTTTGAGTATAGAAAAACAATGGAAAACATGAGAATTAAGGGTTAAATCAAAATAATAACTAAAATAAATTGAGTTAATTATTTGATTGGATGTATATATCGATAGCACAACAGGATTGAGAACACTTGACTACACTTCAGAGCACTTCATTCATAGCTCTGGCATTAACTCAAGTATTTTTGTTTTTTGTTTTTTAGAATATTATATGAAAGTCAATAAATTTTAATAACAATCTCATAAAAAGTTATTCTCTAAGAGCTGGTACTGGAAATGGAATTCCTGTTGCATGCGTTCGGGTATACAGTCATTATATATTCCAACCGAAAAAACAACTAATCCTATGAAAATAAATGCAAATTATAGTGAAAAGAGAGAAAACTTCTAAAATGAATGAATTGAGAGAAAAGTGAACACAAAAAAAGAAATGGGAATAAAAAAGTGTGTGAAGACTGAAGAGACGAAAAAAAAGTATATGCAATAAATTACACGCGACTAACAATTTTTCCCTGTTTTTCAAGAGTCAAAAAAAACCTTAATCGAGTCAAGAGAGTGAAGGAGAGGTAGGAGAGGGCTTAGAATATGTTTTCTATTTGCCGTTTGATAAGTCTTTGGCCAAAACATGCAAAGTCCACATCAAGATTCACAAAATAGTTTTGCCTTCAATAAGAAAAGTACATAAAAGTAGAGCCAAAACAATAGAACTTATAATAATTTATTTGTCATTAGGAGCACCGGCACAGGGAATAGAATTATGCAGTAACAGGTGGAATAGGTATGGGCACAGACTAACGACAAACCATTTTTATAGTTAAATTCGATTTATTTTGCATACAATTTCCAAACGAACTCTAAGAATAATAACTTAGCGAAGACTAAACCAAGTAATGTACAAAGCAATGGTACAAAGCAATGGTACAAAGCAATAGTACATGCTCAATTAATGAATTTCATTTATTATTTATTCAATACTTGGAGTCATTCAACACATGAATTATTATCCATTTTCTCAAACTTTTGTATTTTTGGTAATAATTTCTATAAAACTCTACAACAAGTCATTAAACTTATTTCGTAATATATCTGGCAATCATTTTATTGTTTGACATTTTATTTCACTTTCAATAATATTCTTAAATTTGAAAAACATTTACCCATTTTGTCCTCTTTTGGAAGTGAATTCAAATTTAAAACAAATATATATTTACAGAACTCTCCTATTTTTCTATTGATTTTTCTCAATAAATAAATTTATTTTTGTTTTTATATTAAAGATTAAAAGTTTTATGAACTGAATTCAACTGAATTCTAATGATTTGATTTAAAAATCTGTTTTCATTTCTGGGAATCAAAAGACAAAATGTTTGGTAAAAAAGAAGAAGAAATCGATTTTTCATTTTTCATTTCTATGACTTCGATATAACTCAATAATGAAAGTCGAATGAAAAGGAAGTATAAATTGTTTAGAACCCAATTCTTTAAGTCTTTCCGATACAAGAGAGGAGTCAATTGAGAAGAGCTGAGAGTCTGGTATTTAAGGCTCATTTGCAGATGAATTGAAACTAACGTTTTATCATAAATCAGTTAAATAGAGTGAAAATTGTGAGAATCGTTATAACAATAAAATAGACTAACAATAGAGGACTGAATACTTGGATAACAGCTATAGAAGTCATGATTAAACCCATTTTATTCAATTCGCGAATTTCTGTCATTAAATTGAAAGTTTGCCAAAATTTAATTGCAATTAAATGCACTCAAATTTCTACTTTCATTATATGATTGGTCACAAAATAGTCACAAAAATAATAACCTTTTAAAGCACAGGTGGAGCACAAGAGCTATAATTATTGTGAATGCGATGGTTACTCTAAATTGCAATAATCTCTCCAATTGGTAACTTTTACGTATAAGTCCACCACATTTATATACCTATAGAGGAAACTCTGGGCTAATAGCACCGGTACTGTACGTGCAATTAAATCTTTGTACGTTTTAGACGCTTCATAAACAATTTATGACATAATAGGGCGTATGCTTTGCAGGTGTTTCATAGCAAAAGCTCAGACACAGGCAAACATACCCTCCTCTTCATTGGACTCACGATTGATGTGATGGGTTATGTGCTCTGCATATGGTCTCTCCAATGCCTACTCTTTACTTTCCTAAAAACTGATCCATTAATTCGATTTTTAGGGATTTTATTGATCGGATTCACCCAAAATTTTGGACACAAGAAGTGTAGTCTCACTAATTGAGACATAGCTTATGAGCTTATGGCCAGACATTGACAAACACTGACAAACACTAACAAACACTCCGACAATACTAGTATTGGCTCTCAAGGAAATGCCTCATTCTGTGTGTTTTGTCATTTAATTGTTGATATGATAGAGAAGGCAATCGAAACATTTGCTGAATAGTATCACAACTATTGATAGTTCAGTTCAAAAACATATTCGTTGTTTGATATTAGATATGAGAGGAGTTAACAAGTTTTGTTCAGACACTCCAACATCTGTCACATTAACTGAGAACTGTTAGCAAACTATACCTAAATATGTGTATCGTTATTACACATCCATTCCATACACAACCGGATAAATGTATAAATAAAGACTGACTTAAATCAAAATCTATTTTAAAGTTTTCGAAAAAAGAAATATATATTCAGATATCAAAAGGCATGCAATTTATTCCCGAATATATTGTCTCCGATTCTAATAATTTGATGTATTTCCAGATCTAAACTCAATTTATTAACGATTTCCTCCTTTTAAGACGACTTTCACGAAAAAATTGTTGAACCTTTAAAGAAAATTAAAAGTTGACATTGATAAATCTGTTTTACTTTAATCTTTTACATTTGTGTTAAAATATTTATTTTGAATTCTTTTCATTCATTTATTATTCTCAATGTTTTTCGTAGAAATGTATTAAACAAATGAAATGCGAATAAAAAACATAACTAAATGTAAAAATGATTGTCATTTGAAACTATGATTTATAAAAACACTTTTTCGTTGAAAAGTCGAAAATTAAATTTCCATTTGATGTCTGAGATTTGATTCTTTAATTTCTATTATGATTTGCTCTGTTTTATAGATAGTCTTTCCCTCAGAGAAACACAAATTCGTGTTAACCATAGAAATGAATATTTGAGGAAAATCTATGCCTTAAATATGGATATTAAGAGAAAAATCCGAAAAAAATAGAATGAAATTCAAAATAATGTTTTAAATGTTATACAAGAAAATGCATTTAAATATGAATTCGTTTTTTGAAAGAAATGTGATTTTTTTGTATTTTTTGAAAACTTTTGAAATAAGAAAATAAATTCAAAGATCACAATAAGTTTAGATCTGTATTGGAATGAGTGAAGAGATTTTTACTTCTTTTTTTCAAATGAAATTTTTCTCTTAAATAATATGATATGTTTTTGCGAGCATTTGGAGCGTGTGTTTTGATGGTGTGTCGGTGTTTGCTGTCTCTCAATCACGCCATCAGACATCACACATACAACTAACAGCTATAATGGGGAATAAGGAAAGGCATACAAACCATAATATTTTATTATTAAGCGATTCAACACAAAGCAATCGCAACCAATTTCTCATTCTGTGCTGTTATTCAGTTATTCTGTCTCTTATTTTAAGCATATTATTCATTGCTTTGATTGCAATGGAAAGTAATTATAGCCTTGCAATTGATAAGCTATTCATGCGAGAGGACAGGCCTGCCATTGACGCCCTCAATGCAGGTGACATGAATGCACACAAAAATGAGTCGAATATTTTTGCCCAAAAAATTATATATAAGTTTTTATACATCAATATATAGAGTAGAATATAATACAGTATTGATCTGATTGTGAGCCAACACATAGCCATTGCTTTTGTCGCAAAAATAGTATTATATTTGTTATTACGAGTTATATAACGTTATATTCACTTATATTCACTTTTATTCAATTTCTCGCAAACTATTGCTTTGGAAATAAAAATCCAGACTTTGTTTGCCGGCCAACACTTGTATGCATTGGTGGCAGTAAATGCAAAAATGCACTGAAACGCCAGTTCCTTACACTCCTTACAGTACACTCAATGGGCTTCAATGCCTTCACAGCTATTACCAGCTTATGGTCACCGATAAAAAGCCTTTCATTCAAAACACTCTCCGAATACACATTTAAGAATCGATTTCAAGCAAAACATGAATATATTGAATGAATAAATAAATGCAAATAAAAAAGTTATTATTTGTACCAAACTTTTCATTTTTACTCCGCTATTATTGAGGCCATCCATCCAATGAATGTGCCCTCAATCAGTTTCTCTATCGTTTTCATTTGAATGTCAGTATTTTATTTGTATTTCCATTTCATCCAAAAATAAAATTTCAAATAAAATCAAAACATAGCCTCAAATGTCACTTAAATTCAATGGGATTACAGACTGTACTAACAAATAGATTAATGTTTAATCAAGAAGAGCAACAAAAACAAATCGTTGACATATTTACTGCAATATTAAAAATAAATAAAATGTAGTTAAAACACAGTTTGAATTGTAGTTACTATTTTAGTATTTTTTTGTTGTTGACTTCTCATGAATAATTACAAATACGTTTTGAGCCAGATTAAAAAATTCCCACTTTACTCTCCAAAAAGTCCTTATGATAGTGTGTGTGAAATTAGAAAATGTGAGGCAATGTGTTTGTCGTCTAATTTTTTGGGAATTGAAAGCATTGCAAACAATTTTATGCGAATAGAAAATGAAATGAATTCTAAATGAAAAATAGCATGATCAAATCTGTTTACTCTCAAATGATTTCAATTCATTTTATTCCATCACAAATACTAAGTCGACTGTTTCTCCACTCTTTTGTGGGAATCGCAGTTATTTTCAAATTAAAAACACATTATATTCAGAAAGAGATAAATATTGGCTCAAAATATCAGAAATATTTTGTGAAAAAAGCTATATATTTCTGCTCAACTATTAAATGCTGAATATATTGAGCATGCTAATAAATTTGATTTAATAAACAATAGAGGCTGAAAAGCAGTGCATTCTTTGCATTTATTGTGATTTTCTAAATCAAACGGAAATTAATAATAATTGAAAGCTTTTTATACTATTATTACGAAAATCTCAACAAAACCAATCAAATGGGATAATATCGTTCAAAACGGCTTTGAAGTGCGAATATTGAAGTTTTAGTCGAAAAAAAAACATTTCATACATATTAAGTGCTTTTGAAAAATTGTTGCAAGAAATTGAAAATCTGTTGAAAAATATTTTTGAATATAAGTTATATAACTGATTGAATGAAAGCCATGCGAACCCCTTTTGAATTGAGTGCAAAAAATTTGGACACAAAAACATAATTCAATTTCTGTCAGCAATTATTTATTGTAATTTATAACCCGATTAGAGCTTTGAAATCGATGCAATTGATTTATAAGAAAAAGTTCTTTAGAAAAAGCATTTTATAGAAACCAATTCATCTACGAATAGGTCTCGCAATGGCTTTGAATAAGAATTTTTTTATATAAAAAATTGTAGACATTATAACACATTATAAGACATTATCCAATGCACTGATAATTGGATTTTTCGTTCAGAGAGTATTGATTACACTTTAATAAATCAATAGTTAGTCTATTCGTTCATTTTTTCGCCAAAATTTGTGATTATTTTTCTTTTCTCGTCTTTTTTCGTCTCTAATACAACAAAATTTAGTGCACAAGTAGTTAGAAAAAAGACTTAATGCGAGAATCGATTTTTATCCCTAACTTTGGGCTTATTTTTGTTGAAACATTAAAATAAATTTCTTCCGAAAGAAATCTCTTTTACACTTTAGTCCCCATCAATGAAATTATTAAAAAATTGTTGCGCTTTGCAAATCATTTGGCACAGACTGAGAACACTCAGCTCTCCTCTAATCTGCTTGAATGGGCTCTCCTTCATTATTTAGGAGATGACCAAGATGATAAAGATTAGAAAAAGGGTGGAATCACATTTGTAACTTTAAATTAGTTCAATCGATTGAACGGGATTCCCATGAGTAGCACTAATGATATATTTCTCTATTTCTAACATTATTTTTGTCTTTCTTCAACATTATTTATAAAATAAATAATTAAATAATGAATCAAGAAAGGATTTAAATATTGATCTAACATATTTAATCAAATACTTTGAGAATAAAAACAAAAAATCTATTTTAAGAACAAATTTTGAATTAACTCTTATTTAATGGATTTCTTGGAATAAAAAGTTTGATTTAATGAATTTTGTGAGATTTGAAGATATGATTAATTTGAACGATAATTGAATATATGATTACATCATTTCTAAGTTTTTCAATTGAGGCGTCAAATTATTTTTCTTCGAAAACTTTCTCTGATTTTTGCATAATTTGATAATCATTTGAACGAATCATTTAAATAAAATTCATCTAAAGATTTGAAATCGTATTCAAAATCATTTCTTTAATAATTTTCTCCATTTATTTATTGCCAGAAATTTGAATGAAAATTAAATTTAAGTCTTTTCCAAGTCTTGGAAAAAATCAACGGAAATATCTGAGAGACAACGCATTAGATCTTATTTTTGTCTTAAGAGAAGAAATTCAAAACTCTTATTAGTTTTTAAAGCCATTAAACGGAAAGCAAAACTAGAGATCTGTTTGTATGTAAACTATCATAAAATATATTTTATCTCAACTCTTATACTATGCACAGCATATAGAATATTCAATTAAATTAGTGTCCGGATTACTTTTTGCGATCATTCATAAGAATCTTCTATTATATTAAAATATAAATAATAAATAAATTATAATAAAATTTTTGAATCTCTTTTAAAGCAAGAAATTCAAACAAAACTTAATGAGGTTTTTCTGTTTTTGTTTATTCATTCGTTTTATGTTTGAGAATGAAAATGCCACCACCACCACCACCATGTTCATTTGTTCATTTGCTCTGTTTTATTGTTGAATAGATGCAACAAATATTTTATTTTATTCATCGATTGATTCTATAAATAAGTTTTATTTTTAAGTCACTTTTCTAGAGATATATTAAATTATGAATAAAAGTAATGATAAAAAAGAATATATTTTCTGCATTTTTTCTGAATTAATCGTATGTTCAACAGTTGTACGACTCTTATGACTATCTGATGATCATTAGAATCGATATATACTAAGAGTGTACACAATCTATACAAAGGCAACCAATTTATGGATCACTTGATGGCAAGATATAAGCTCTGAGTTGTTTTGTCGATAAATTATTCGTTTGTTTTCAGTGCAATAAAATTTCAAAATGAATTGAATTCACAATTTTTTCGCAAAAATACTGAATGGAAAGAATGGGAAAAAAGATTATGAAGTGACTAACATATAAAGAGAATTAAAATGAATGCACACAATGATGTATATCTTCAGATTAGAAGAATAAGTTACTGAAAAATGACTTTTTCTAAGACCTTTCATAAAATAAAATATAAGCGAAAAAAAGCAAAGAGAGTGTATAGCACAGGGCACAACCATTGAGCACCACCAAGAGTATAATTGATGGACGCAGAGTGAAAAAGAGATTGTTTTCAAGAGAAAAATAATTTTTAAATAAATCGTTTGATAATATATTTCATACAATTTTTTTCTCAATAGAGTATCGATTAAATATGTTTTGTCGTATATTTTCGATCGATTTTAGGCCCAAAAGGAAATAAAAATAGATTTTTGTTTAAAATATAAATTCATTTTCATTTGTTGTACAACAAGTTATTCGACCGAAATATAGAGAATTCAAATCAATCGATGATATAATCAATTTATATGTGGTTTGAAGGAATGAGCACAGAATGGAGTGGGTGTAAGAGAGAAAGGAATAGAGACTACATTGTATTGTCTCATTTGTTGCAAGAGCTCATGATTTGACAATTGAATGGAGAGTTTATTTCAACAGATCAAAAATGTTTTCCACCCCCAGAATCAAATTGTTTGTCGCAGAAACCAATACTCAAACCAATACTTTCATAAAATAAAATCAATAATATTTGAATAATTTTCATGAATCACATGAAAAGTCTTTCCGTTTTTGTCAAACATTTTGAGTCACTTTATTAGTTAAGTAGAGAATAACTCCTATTATGTTATATTAATAATAGATTTTCGTAAAATATATATTATATTAATATTTATGTCACTGTTTTTCAGTTATAAATATTCAGATTAGAAATAATATGCGATTGAAATTCATTCGCTCGAAAATTAAAACTTTTTTCTCTTCTTTATTTCAGTCATTTCTTTGTTATAAAAGTTTGTATTTCTATGTTATATGAAAATGAATGAAATGAATGTTCACTCAATAAGAACTGAAATGACGGAAACAGAGAATGAGTGGCAGACACTAAAAGGATAGACACAAAAAGGATTGGGAGCCCAGAGTAGGGAAATCAATGAAAATAGAAGAAAAGAAAAACGATTGGACTCTAACTTTTACATTTGTTTTAATCGAATTGTAATTGAATTGGATTTCTATATATTTGTGACCAAAAGTCAAATGTGACCAAAGATTTGGTAAGAATTTAATAGAATTATTGGTTGAACTGATCGATGAATTGCGACATTTATAGCAGAAAAAGGGAACTACAATACAATACAATCTCTATATATAATGTTTATTATAATAATGGCTTTTATTAGTTCAGAAGACTGTATGGGTTGTACCACAACCAGGAATTTTTTAATTTGGATGAATGCTTTTTAATCAATTTCATAGCATTAGAAAGCAGTGCATTGATTGCAAAATAACATTACTTTTTGTTGCATTACTATTCGATCCCTCCTTACTGTTGCTCAACTAAAAGCGCCCGATATTCTGGTATCCGCACTGACTGTTCTCGAGCAACATATCCTCTATACAATTTTATGGCAAAACACTTGACAAGTTTTTACTCTAAAAAGATCTTTGTTTAAGATTCAGCTATTTTTGAGAGTTTTTTCTGTCATTTTCTATAATATTAGAGAAGAGATTCACATAAACTTTAAATTCATTTATTGAAAAATTGATTATCGATAGCAATGTATAACAGAATGTGAATCACAAAATTTGAGGCAACGGCACAAAAAAAAACATACTGTGCTCTACGGTTAAGAAAAGTCAATATACAACTGACTCTAAGGAAAGCCGCTTTCGTTAGCAAAAAGGGGAGAGAGAGAGAGAGAGAGAGAGAGAGAGAGAGAGAGATCG
>JAQIXD010002036.1:0-11892 GCA_034699985.1 Minunthozetes semirufus | reverse complement strand
GAGCGGGAGGGGGGACGCGGTAAGTAGGAGATTATATACTCCGAAACTTCGTTAACGTCGTAAAAAACTGTTGAAATTTTAAAGTTTTAATCTTTTATTAAGATTTTACTGGAAATTAGATGAGAGGAATATATAACAAAATGTTTAAATAAATAATAGATTTTCAGTTCTTTAAGTATTCATTAGAATTGACGCCTGAATTGAAAGACTGTTACAGAACTATATTTGTGAACTCTTAATGATCGGAACAGAGTGTAGAACAAAGTGAAGAACAAAGTGAAGAACAAAATGAATAATTGATTTGAGTTTTATCTCAACGATACATAACTTTGATAATAAAATATGTATTGAATACACCTTTTATTTGATTTTGTTTATTTCGAAATCACATTCAAACCATTAAGTCTGGGATCGGAAGCCTTATCTCTATATCTATAAGAAATGTGATTCAGGTTTCAATCAAATGCTTATCTGATTCTAGTATTCTGTCTTCAAATCTAATCTTTAGGTGTCGTGGATTCGTCGCAAAGATTTTCACGTAATCACAGGTCTGAACAAATCTAAACAAATACAGACTTTGCCGACAAATATAACAGATTTTCATTTTTCTTTTCTTTGGGCAAAACAGTGGGAAAATTCACTTATACTTCGGATCAACGCTTTCAAGCCGTTCATATGGATAATAGTGACGACTGGACCCTTCAAATACGTTATCCTCAAAGAAAAGATGAGGGAATTTATGAGTGTCAGGTCAGTCACAAACTCTACTGTCAGTAATGAGAAATAATTTGATTTGAATTATGAGTTATTTTTCTTCAAATTAAAAAAATCAAATCACAATTAAATGACATTAAATTGATTTTTTGCCATTTGTTCAGTCATTCCGTTATGAATATGAATAACAATATTCTCTTCTAAATGCGAATCATTTGTATTACAGTCGACAAATGGTTTCATTTTTGCTTACAATTACTTTTTGGATAACAGTTTTGTTTGGCTTTTGTTTTAATATTTTAAAGTTATTTATGTTTTTGATGTATAAAATGCATTAAAAGTCATATTATTATTACTTTTAATAATAATTAATTAATTATTAAAATAACATTTTATCTAAAATATGTTTTTCCTTTTTTTTTAATCTCTCTTTCCTCTGATATTTCAAAATTATGTCAAATAATTAAAAACATGAAATCATATAAAATCTACTTCTCATCTGATATGCCTTGAATTGGAAGAGTTGCTTATAGACACAGAATTTTACCCCATAGAGCGTAATGTTAGCATTTTTGATCGTAGAGGGGTGAAAAATCAAATTCACCTTCCCATGGGAAGGCCTTTCAATGTTTTCAATGTTTTTTTTTGTAAAAATTGTTTCAATTTAAATATTACTGAAAATTTTTTTTCAATCAAATCGTCGATAAATTTTCGAATTAAATGTTTGATTCAATACTATTTTGAATTCAATAAAAATATATATTTAATTTTTTTAAAGAACTTTAAATCATTAATTGTTTATTATATTGTTTTAGGTGTCAACACTCCCTAAAATGAGTCTTTTTATTCAGCTCAATGTGATAGGTAAGTAATTTAAATTTATGAATTTTTAATATGAGCCATCAACTGATCATTTAATTTGATTAATTTGAATCGAATTCGATTATTCACTAAAATTTCTTAGAAGTCATTTATAATATTCGATTATATTTGAGTCAATTCTTTAAGAAATAACTATATATTCTAACATTATATACAGGAGAGGCTCTAAATGAATCCATTTCCAGTAAATAAGTTTGAACCCGAAGGCAATTTGGTCAGAGTTTTGTGATTTAATTATTCAACTTTTAACGCAATTATTCATCTTTTGGAACATCTTTTTAGCTTAAAGTAGATTCTGATCGGAATCTCGAAAATTCAATCAATTGTTCTGATATTTTATTTGAAATAATTGATAGCCAACAGATACCTTTTGATAAAATTTATTACCAAAAATAGGCAAAAGAATATACGAAAGTTATAAGAAACAGATAAGTAGTCTTCAAAGTTAACACACAGAAGACCTACCCTTTCAGTATTATATAAGACTCAAATGGGTTTATAGAAAAGCTTTCCTTATATTATCCTTATATCGAAAGGTACCGCAATTGCGCTAACTATTAGTGACATAAAATTAGAGTAAATTTTAATTAAAAATATATTATATTTATCCAAAATTATCGAATAATTCTATAAAATTCATTTTTAAGACTTCGATCGAAGCAATTGAACCATTGATTAATTTATTGAATTATCTGACAATTCATTTGTTAAATTCATCAGCGGTGGCGATGAGGAAGGATCTGCAAATTTGTCATGCATTACCCAATTAGAAATTTTTATATCATTACTCATTCGACAAAACTTAAGTCTATGAAGTTTATTCCGAAAATCCCCCATTAAATGGGCGATTAGAGTTTTGAGCCACTATTTATGTTACATCTTCTACTAGAAATTGAATAATTATAAAATAGATATTTTCTAATTTGGACATAATTATATGGATATTATAGTGGCAAAGGCCAAAATATTGGGCAGTCCATCGATCTACATAAACAGCGGCAGTACATTAAATCTAAGCTGTTTGGTCAACGAAACTCCCGGTCCTCCCGATTATATATTTTGGTACCACAACGGAGAAGTGAGAAATAAATATAAATCAATGCAACGATGAATAACCGTATTTTGTGTTCAGGTTATTAATTATGATTCTCCCCGCGGTATTAAAGTACAAACCGAAAAGTCGACTCAAACCACATCCAAACTGATAATAAACAAGGCTATGCCCAACGATTCAGGCAATTATAGCTGTTCGCCATCGAATGCCGAGCCCGCCCACATCGCTGTCCACATTCACAGTACTGGCAATCCCGCAGCTTCTATACAACACGGAAAGAGAAGCGCCAGGTATTAACCATATTTACTGTACTACCTTTTCTCATCCATTTATAGTCTAAAATCACAAAATTAAATTAAATTCATTTCATTATTTTGGGTTTCCTTTCGAATAACACATTCTATTGAATAATATTCTATAAATTCATAATTTAGTCAATATTTTTGAAAAAATCAATTTTGAGAATTTGAGTTATTTTTCAGTATAACTAGTAATTAAACAAAATTATCCTTTCATATAATTGATGAAATAATTAAAACGTTTAGAGAATTGAGCATGGCACTTTATTTTTAATATTGAAAATTGTTTCATCAATTCACTGGAGATCTTCAGGGAATTTTCATTTTCAAATCTGGGATTATTATTATTATTAATTAGAATTTTGATGTATTCTGATGTCGTGCCATCATTTCTATTGTAAATCAATTTTGATTATTTATGTTTAGTTTTTGATGATAAGTTGCAAGAGACAAATGATCCAATAGATCCAATAGAGCCATTTGAGTGAGCCATTGGAGTGAGTGGAGCTAAATAAGGGCTATTGGTTGTAATGTTGACAATTATTTGTTTGAAATGTAATGTTATTATTGATGATTATTATAATAAACAGAGGCATAGAATCTATAGATTATTATTATTATTATAAAAATAAATTATTATATGCTTTACGTTAAATACATTACAACATTCATATGTTTATATATCTTAATCTTAAAGGGATTTCAGTGCAAACAGTGCCCATAAGTCACGGCATCGCTTCCATTGGAGCCTCTTATTAATGAATTCTGGCCTTCTTATGACCTGTCTGTTAGCCATCAAATATAATTTGTGGTAAAAGACATTGTCGTCTCAAATACAGCGGTGAAGAGCCTCTCGAAGGCATCTATTATATGGACTTATTGTAAGAATATTCAATGAATTGCTCATAATTATAGATATAATAGAGTTTCAGCTCAACTGTGAGTGAAGTTTATTTTCATGTATTAATTGATGAATCGGCTGAGAATTACTGAGAAATACTGTGCAACGAATGAATTACATCACTCCTCAAACTTATACAAGACTTTCTTGATGTCAAAATGGAGAATACAGTGTCCATCAATAGATACGAAATCAGTTGACTGAAAAGTGATTGTATATAAAAACTTGTGTTTCTATTGTATATACAAATAAATCATTCATTTATTGATATAATCCATAAATAAATAGTTGAATGAGATTTTAGTCAATTGTTTTATAATAAAAATCTATGAATTATAACAAAAATTGCTCATCAATTGTATATCAATTGTACATCAATTGAAAGAATCGGTTGGAAGTATGCAAAGACAATGCAATCATTCATTAGTTATTAATTATACCATTTGTTACCAATTATACCAAAAAGCAATACAACTGTTGACCACTTGATTCTGATTATTGAAAATTTATTATTAGATTCCGGGTCTCAATAAACTGACAGTCGTTTTAACATAAAAGCGGAACAATTTTAAAAAGCTTTTCATAAATCGACAGAAAATGTATTTTATTTAATATTTTATTTTATAATTCATTTATTTCTTTATATAATTTAAATTATGATAAATTAATGTCTGTTTTAAAATTTGATAGATAAGTTTCGTGCATAGAATTCATATTTGAGTTCAATTAATGTAAATTAAATTCTCTAATAAAAAGTTATTGCATTTTAATGTTTTTATTATAATATTTAATATAATTATTAGTTATATAATTAAATCTGATTTTAGAGTATTATTGGCTATAATTGAGAATAATTCAGAATTTTCCGATAATGGAAGAACACCTTATTATATTTTTTTCGAGCATTAATGAAATCGCTATAAATATGAAATACAGAATAAACATAACGACAGCCATTCCTATATTTAGGCTCCATTTGAATAAAGCGATCGTCAGAATAACAAACATTAACATCAAAAACAGTAAAATCACTGAACATATCATTCCTTTGGAGTTTACGGTTACTGTACCGAAGATCATCGTGTAAAGGAACCAGGGCAACGGCAACCTGCAACAACAATAATTCAAACTTTTAGATAATTTTCATTTATTATTCATCTATTGCTTCATTTTTAACCACTGATGCCTAACAATCGATATAGAAATACACCCTTTAAAAAAAATTCCTATTTATCGATACACTATTGTTCTTCATTCAAATGATGAACTAATGGGATAGCAATAGAAACAGTATTTTCATTACTTGAGTAGAAAAATACCCAAAACCACTTCATCTTTGAATTTAACTCTATTTTCAATTGACTTGAGTCAGTTTTGTTTTTAATTAGAACAGACATCAATTGTGGACTCATTGCAAGAATAAACGTTAAATTTTAGATAATTTAATAGTTGTTATCTTTATTAACACATTGAGGCTAACGGTATGTGTATTTTGAGACAAAAATGAATCCATAAATACAATGAAAATAAAGAATATTCTAAAACTGAAAAACTAAAAAGAGCTCATGAATTGATGGCTCAGTTATATGTTTGAGGAATATAACTGTATATAACTTAAATGACTTAACATCGAAACCATTCTCATTCCACAGAAAATAGATATAAAATACACAAAAAGCTCTTTTAATGGTTTCATTCAATTATTCAAAAGCACTTTATTCTGAGTGTGTGTTATATACACTAATAATAATAATAATAATAATATTAATAATAATTTTTTGTTAAATATATTCAATTGAATAATGAATTTAATGTGAGGACAACTCAGATTCAGTCGATATTAAATTGATTATTCATTTATTGATTAAGTTTAACTTAAATTGATTAAGAAAGAGTTTTGGAAATCGAAGACTACTTCGATTGATATAATTATCGTATAATTTAATAAATATTTATGTCAATAAATCTAACCTTATATGAGGGCCACCCATATCATCATTTTCTAAAATACTCTGAAATACGATTTTGACGAAAAATCATTTTAAAGTTTAATTTCTTTTTTATGATTACATTTTAAGATAAGATCTTTTAGAATTGATTTTATCTTCCTTTTAGATCACCTAAAATATCAGAGTTTTTGATTGTTTTTGTTTGATCATCACAACTATGATAACTACAGATAACTCTGTATTTTGTTTCATTATTTGGATTCTAAATGTTTGATTGAAACTTATAAGTTATTTAAATACACATTTTTTCAGTCTTATAATTATGTAAAATTTGAATATCATATTAAAGAAATTCTAATTAATGTTTTAACCATTTTAACCATTTTAGCCATGATAAACCCACCAATTTTTGCCATTAATCAGAAAACACTTAAGAATTTGATAAAACATTTGTTCCTATATATGGTTCTAGAATTTATACTGAAATCTTTTAATAAAGAAGTAAATATAACATCTATCACATTTACCATAGATAGTACCATGAAGTGATAAACAGTCACCAAAAATTGTTTTTAAAATTTTTAAGCCATAAAAAGGAATAATGCATTTTGCAGTATTATATACACCTATTACACCCCTAACCATAATTTATTCTATTAAACGTTTAATTTAAATAATTAATCTATTGATATGAGTTAATTAATAATTGATACCTGCGCCCAATTTCATCAGACTTTGTTCATAAATAAATAAATTTTATCTTGGTAATTTTCAATTTAACAATAAACTAAAAATGGAATACAATTTGATGAAACATTTGATCGCATAATTAAATCGATTAAATAAATAATTTATAAATTCTAATGAATTTGTCTTTAGTTTGACCTTTTCTTATAAAATATAGAGAAAAGTCAGAGCATAGCATATACTGAATATACAGTATTAAATAAGCGTAAGACAACTGTCCATAACCTATAGCTGATCGCATTGAGCGGTACTCTATCTTAAGAATAGTAGAATCTGTTGGCAGTGTCGGCACATTTAGCACACGTTTCCCTTATTAATAGCCTTTAGTATTGATTTTTTGTAAATAATATTCTTTCTTTTTAATCAATTTTGCAATACTTTTGGTAATACTTTTCCAGTATTTCAATCCTTTTAGACATTGAGTTCACATATGAAGAGAACAAAACGAATGAAATCAATTCGAAAAACGATTTTGACTTCACTTCCACTTTAATGAGATTTACAATGAATTTCAGATATTTCTTAATATATTAAATAACTTTGAATTACTCATTTGTTTCCGACTTATATCTTACTCAATCATTTCAATTGAATCATTTTCAATATCCAATATAATGGTTGTTTCCGCAAAAAAAATAACTTCATTTTCAATTATTTCCACACTTTTACAGAATAATTGTAATGTTTTCCATTTATAAGTCATTTATAATTAAATTATATGAATATACGATTATATTATTATTATATCTTATTATGAATTTAATACTATTTATATCAAAAGTGTTTGAGAAAAAGCTCAACCATCATACATTTTCCAGATCTATCATTGAATTTAATTTGCATCCGGATTTTTAAAATAAATCTACCAAATTGCAACTTTTTTTAAATAAAAAGGATGCAAAATTAAATTCAATTCTTGAAATCAGTTTTTTGTCGTTTTGATATTTTATTGATTTTTTTGCTTTAATAGTTTTCATTCCAATTCTTCCGTTTTATTTGAAAAGTATTCCAATGAAATGTTTTCACGAAATAAATAAAATAAATAATGCTTTTAGAATCAAATCATTATTAATAATAATTAATATTTGCATTTATTTGCAAACATTGGTGAATGTAATGATCAATATAAGCATTCAATATAAAATTATTTGAAGGAAATGATATAAAATGTATAAAAATTTTGAGCATTGATTTGATTACTGGCTTTTTGTTGGCAAAGGATTTCCCAAAATAGAAATCGATTGAATCTTATTTTCAGTTTAAACAAGTCTTTCGATTCATTCAAATGGATATTAAAACTGAATTAAACTAAAATCAAATGGATTTGACTCAAAGAATGGCTAAATTTAAAGTGAAGCATAATTGTTTACTTTTACCAAAAAAGACCTTGACCATCCACGGCTTATACAAACATATTGATTAGATTTGATTAATCAAAATAAAATAAAAAAATAAGAAAATTTCGAGAATTGGAAAGTCGTGTCACGAATTTCAATCTAATTACTAAAGACATGCAATTCTAAGAAATATCTTCAAAATATATTTGAAATATTAAACCAAGAAATACAAAAAAAAAAAATAATACATTTATAATGAAAACATTGACTTAAAAATCTTGTTTTAATTTTTGTTTTCTCAGAACTCAATCGAGAATTTGATGAAATAAAGTCTATTCATAGCTTTGTGTCTAAACTACAGATGCTTAACAATTATCATCAAATGAAAAGAAAATGATTTACTATTGGAATAAAATATTTGGAAACATTAAAATTTTCAATTCAAGTTAAAAAGGTTATCAATTAGATGGATAACTATTCTCCTCTTTTGTTCCTTAAAATATTTGATCGATATTTTGGTTATTTTGAAAATTTTAAGTTAATACAGTCTGAACCGCTTTTAACCGAATTTGTGGTGCGACCATATTTTTCTGGTTATTAACGGTTCTGGTTATTAGTGGGGAGTGAAATAACATGTAAAATATACATTAAGTAATCATTCTATAAGTTTTCATCAATTAATTCGATTATTAATATGTTATTTGTAAAACTAATCAATTCTGGGACATTTATTAATTAATTTTCTTTTAAAAAAGTTGATTTTGTTCTCAATAATTGAAATTGAAGTTTGAAATTTTGTCGTTTCTATTATTCGTGGGTATTTTATAATGTAGTCTATGGGTTGAAGAATGATTTTGTTCTGGTTATATCCTGGTTTCAGCTATTAGTGATTCTGTTATTAGTGGAGATTTTAACATTAAATGTCCATAGAAGCTGCCGGTGCAGCAAAATTTTCTAGCTAAAACCGATATTCTGTTAATACCGATCTAAGGCCTTAGTTCAAAGCGGGTCAGACTGTATTTCAACAGAAGTATAGAAGTGTTGACATTTCATTAAAAATAAGAGCATTTTTGTGACAAATAAGAATTTTTTGTAAATTTGAGCGTTTTTTTGTATTTTTTAAGCGTTTAAATGCTCTGAATATTTGTTTCAAATATTATTGCATTTAATTTGAAAAAAAATCTGAAAAATGGTATTTTTGTTAATATCTTTCGAATAATGGATTATTGGTATCATTTAGAGACCGAACCGTATCGGCTGATGTTGGGTGCGGTCAAAGATTTTATGTCAGATTTTTTTGGTTGACTTTATTAAGTTTAGAGTAAATATTAGTTCATTGAACCATACTTTCAACAAAATACTCTAAAATTTAGTTTTTAATCCATTTTGCCATTAATTGATTCCAAGAATAAAATACAAATTTTAAATAAATAAATTTGATTCTACCCATCCCTAACATTTCTTTAGAATTATATAGTTTTTTTTTGAGAGAGAGAGAGAGAGAGAGAGAGAGAGAGAGAGATTTACCCGACGGTGACATCAAATATATTGCTGCCAACTGAAGAAGACACAGCCATATCTCCGAACCCCTTTCGCGCTACTAATACAGATGTTATGAGATCTGGTATTGAAGTGCCGGCGGCTAAAAATGTGAGACCCATTATTTCATTTGGCATTTGAAAGGTGATGCCAACGAGAGTGGCCCACCACACCATCAAATAAGAATAGATGGCTATCCATAAAATAGAGCCAATGAATGACATTGCGAACCACTTTTTCTTTTCCTTAAATAAAATATTTAAATAAATAAATGACTTTAGAATTAAAATTATTATTATATTAATAGATATTTCAATTTTTTGTTTTTTGATTAATTGATATAACACTTTAATTATTATACTATTAAAAACGCCCTTCCATTTATTCAAACGAGAATTGAAATCATCACATATTAACACAGAATAATAGGTAAATAAAATTAATCTGTAATTAGAAACACATTTACACAAAACTATACAAAATTATAAACCATTAAAAATGATTGACTCAATTAACTAACTGTTAAACGACTTAAAACTAAAAATTATTTATCAAAACTAAACAAATATTGATTGGGATGTGAAGAGTGGGTGAAGAAGAGAGTCTTATAAAGAGTCTATTCTGAAACACTATTAACGGATCGAAGAATTATTACTTTAATAGAGATATCGTATGAAAACTATTGTATTTCAGATAAAATCACAATATTTTAACGATAATAACGATAATAGCCCTATATTTTGATCCGAAGACCAAAATAAATAAAAAGATAATCATTTGTTGTGTTTCACAAAACTGAGGTCAGAATAGAGACAAATATGGTTTGTATGGTTTGCGGAGATATTTATTTAAATCAAAATAAATAGAAGTTATATAAAAGAAAAATCACTTTTTCTAAAAGTATAATAAACCATTTGGACAAACGAGTGCTCAGACAACCACTTTCTTCCCATAAATATTAAACTAATAAATTTGCCGATTATTCAATCTTCACATCTAGTCTTCTCATCTAATCTTCACATTTGGATAATTATTTTTAATTTAAGTGATGAGACAGACAGACAAACACTCATTCATTAGTAAATTATAAATCTTAAGTAATTAAATAATGTGCTAATTATGTCATCTATTTATATATCGAATATTTTTTAGATTTTTATATCCAGTGAAACTCAAATTACAATACATAATGAAAAGGTTGAATAATCAACATTTGATGCCTGCAATCAAGTAAACCAATTGTTGTTTGTATTTAGAGCTGAGTATGTGGTGATTGGATTACACATATAATATATAACTTACAGGACGGCGAACATCAGGTAATGTAAGCCAAAGTGGAAATATGATGGGCGCTAACAATACATAAGTCACTTGTTTTCTGAACGTATTTGGCCAGTGCATATCCAACGGCTCGTCCGGCTCTTCTGGATCCTATTCAAGTGAATAAGTACTGGTTTTATGATTTGTCAAATAATAAGTATAAGTGATTTGAGTGCAGACCTGAGTATTTTGTGCAGAGATAGGGCCGTTTTGAGATTTAGGGTTGACATCAGTTTGCTGAGCGCGCACAGCCATATTCCCCGTATGGAAAACACTATTGCCGTTTGCGTTATTACTATTATCCTCATCATTACAGAGAGTGCAAGTAGTGGCGCCGGGAGGATGGATACACCGGTGCTTTTCGACATCCGATCGAGTGGATATCGTATTATTAATGGTCTCTTCGTGTAACGGATCGATCGAATGAATCATAAGTTGAAGAACTCCCTGACGAAACTTAGAGCCCCCATGAAGTATAGGAGTTGACATTTTCCGATTCATCTCAAATAGTATTCAATTATTATTAATTTATTCGAAAAAAAATTAAATTCTTACCAGAGGTGGGGGTGACTCAACTTTTCCATTTATTTTATCAACTTTTGATCGATTTACAAGTTTTTTGACAAACTTTTCAACATGCTCATTATACTTCATGAAAGTAACGTACGCTCCATACCATAGCAATAAAATCAATGCCTCATACCTTTGATACAAAAATTATATTAATTTCTGTTTAAAATATGATTAAAGTTATACCAAAATATTTGCGAATCTCTGAAACAGAGGACCAAAGATATCAAAACCGCAGAATAAAAAGAAACATCTCTGAAGAGGGGCCACCAGGTGAGCACCAAAACACTCTTTGAAAATATAGCGCACATCGATATCACGAATAGAATATTGAAAACGGCTGACCCCACGATTGTTCCGATACCCACGTCGTCGAAACTTATAAAAACCCCAATTATTGACGTAAAGAGTTCTGAAATATTTATTTCAATTAATTATTAGTTTTGTAAAAATCCATTCAAAATAATATATTAAATGAAAAATCAAGTGATTATTATTTATATTGTATAATGAAATCACAAGAAAAATAAATTTAATCGCTTTTATAACTAATTTTATAATCCAATATTTAAAATAAAAC
>JAQIXD010002035.1:0-11899 GCA_034699985.1 Minunthozetes semirufus | reverse complement strand
TAAATCCATAAATCATTTCGTATTTGATATGAATTTAAACTATTTTTAGGTTTAATTACTTTTCCCTCTTTTGGCACAAAAATCACTTTTATTTGAATCAACAAAAATGAGATAATTTTTTACTTCTTTTAATTTATTGATTGATCGGAAGGCGTTAATCCATTACCCGCCCAAATAACCTGATCAATATCAATATCAAGGTGTGTTTAATTGATTTTTAAAAAAAGGTTAAAATCACTTAATTCTGGGTTTGTTTACATCCGATTGAAGTGAACTTTTGTTTTTATTTGAGGGAAAGTATGCTTTTAGGGGCAGAAACTCATCCTTAAACTCATCCATCAGCTCATCCTTCAAATGTCCTCCAAGTTTATTTCAGAAAACTAATCAATTAAAATTCAATTTAGAAATTGATTTTTATAATACTGATTGATTGAGCAATTTCTCAGTTTAATCTCATTTTAATCTCAATCCTAATCCACTTAAAACTTTCATCAGAAAACTTTTGTCAATTGGTTTTGCAATAGGGATAGGCTATAGGGATAGCATTGAATAAAAATAGGTTAAAATTGATCCGAGGCGTGAAACACATAATAACAGTGATTAATCCACAATAAATTAATGTATTGCTGTGTATGTGCTGTGCTGTCATCCCCTCCCGGTTTTGAGGAAAATAAACAAAACCTGTGCTTGACTTTCAACTCCAATACAAATATCAATGGATTTCCAATTAATGCAAGAAATTAGTCATTGGTTTTGAGTCTAAATATTTTTGTCACTATTTTTTCAAAGACTTTTACAACAAATGTTTGAAAAAAAGAAGAATAAAAATGATTTATTCGATCGACAGCTCTCTCGCCATAAAATAATTGCTCCTTAGAAACCAAAGGCAACCCTTTTTTGCATTTTACAACCCATTCCTCTACAAACGAAGTGCCCTTACATTTGCCTTAACATTGGTTTTGAAACTATAATAAAAGTTTTTTCTTTTTTAACCATCAAATCAAAGACTAAGAAACCATTGGTTTAATCAGATATTAAGAGTGGTATCCAATTGAGGGAAAGCCATAGAATTATAGGGAATTCACGGAAAAAATTCCTTCAATTACGAGAGAAAAGGAAAAAGAATCCAAGAATTGTATAATTTATTCAAAAAATAAGACAAAATTGTAGTAATGCTGGAGTTTTTGTCCGTCGATAAGGTTATATCTCCACCCATTCCTACTCTTGATATGAATATTGTGCTGTTCTGTGCTGTTCAACAATAGGCTAATTCAAGGCGTCTTTAAAGAGCGACCTTCGAGGAAGAAGTCGTGCTCAAAGGGATCAGTTCTTCAACTGAGGCTTACGTTCAAATACCAGAACAGAAATTAGGTATAAATAGTGATCCATTTCATTGCACTAAATCAGTCAGTTCTTTGTACTCATACATACCATTCCTCTCATTTCATAAATTAATCCATAAAATGAAATTCTTTGCCCTCTTATCGGTGGCCGTTGTCATGTGCGTCGACGCCACACTTCACGGCGGGTCCTCTGTCGTCCAGAGATCAGATGACGTGAGTTATTGTCTTTAGATTTAATTCGTTTACCATTAATTGTCTCAACTCAATGGTTAGGGCCACGGAAACTACGCTTTCGGATACAAAGAACAACACGCAAGCGGCGGTACCTCCAGACAAGAGAAGGGCGGACCGGGACACGTAGTTGGATCATACACTCTTAACGACCATGATGGCAGATCAAGAGTTGTTAACTATGTTGCTGATGGACATGGATTCCGGGCCTCAATCAAGACCAATGAGCCAGGAGTTGACTCAAAGGAAGATCCCGCACACGTTTCAATCAATGGCGGAAAAGTTGTAGCTTTTGCTGAACCAATTGCAGAGAAGTTTTATGGCGGCGGTGGTTACGGCGGTTATGCTGGTGCATACGGTGGCGGATATGGAAAGGGTTACGCTGAGCCAGAAGCTTATGGATATGGTCTTGGTGGTGGATATGGTCATGGTGGTGGGCCTTTGGGCTCATACAGCGTTAAAGTGAACCACGTTGGCGGTTATGGTGGACATGGTGGTTTAGCCGAATATGGAAGAGGTGGCTACGGATGGGGCGGACACGGAAAGTGGTAAACAACTGCAACCCATTAGGAAATCCCGGACTCTTAGGACTTAACGACAATTACACCGAATTAGGAATAACTCTCTCTTCTCATAGTTTGCGCTTAAATTAAGTTAATTTGCGTTCAAAACAGTTCTCCAAATAATCTCTTTATTTATGTTTGACTTTCACTTCACATGAGATATATTAAACACAATTTGTTTTTTTGCGTCCAAACAATGCATTCATTAATTCAATAAATTTGTTGGACAGTCGTTCCGACAGTTTATTTGCCAATTATTTGTCATTTATTTCCGAGCCTTTCATATACTGTTCCAAACACTAAATGTTTTGTTAATTTTTGTTAAGATGTTTGTCTACCTGTGCTCTCAGTTATTGACTGATTGATTGAAACTTAAAAGTTTTAGTTGAAAATACAATAAAATTCATTTCAAACGATAAATAGATTCTATGAATACAGTTATTTACTCATTTAATGTTTGTATAAATAACTAAACAAATATTTCACTGAAAATTGAACTCATTGTGAATATTAATGAGGGATTTAAATGATCTCAACTCATTAGTTGAGCTGAATTTCAAGTAACCTTATCTAAGACCAGATCTAATGCATGAGTTAGTGATTATTCTTCGCATATATCAGACAATTACAGGACTTTCCACACATTTCTGGAATAACTTCTAAACTATTTTCCCACAAAAATAATAATAAGAATTAGAAATACATTCAAAACAGGAGTCAAAGCCTGTGTTAAGGCGTTGTTTAATACTTTTAATCATATCAATCATCGAAGCAATGAATGGACAATACTTTGTAATTACGGATTACCTGTCGTTTGAGTATTGGTTCGAATGTTTCATAAGTGAAGTTCAGTGGAAAAAAGGGATCACTTTCTGAGTGAAGTCCACAAAGATTGTGAAATTGGGTCGAATTGAGACAAATATTGTAATCATTTATTCAAAGCATTCGTTAAAATGCAATAAAAATCTGTTTTTGAATTACATTTCGGATTAAAATTCAAAACAAAAATTTGTTTTAAAATAAATTTTTAATAATTTTTCTGACATTTAATACATTAATAGAAAAGCAAACCATAAGTGAATGCATTTTATGACTTTTGCTGCGTTTTTGCCACAATTTTGTTACAAATTGAGACAATTTTTGTCACATTTTAAGCTCTCTTTACTTCATTACCGGGAAATTAGTGGCCGCTCTGTCCGAATGGAAATCGGGAGACCATAACTGAGTCACGGTTTTGATCTGAGTGTAAAAGTTGAGACCCTATCAGAGGAAAGACATTTAAATTTCGGGTTAATTTGGGTTTAATTCGAAGGGAATACCGCTTTTCCATAGAAGTTGTAGTCCCCGAGGAATGAGCCGCGAGAGCCCGTGAAGGAGAACATCGGCAGTGGAACTGATGACAACATTAGGATCAGATTCCA
This sequence comes from Minunthozetes semirufus, assembly GCA_034699985.1. NCBI lineage: Eukaryota > Metazoa > Arthropoda > Arachnida > Sarcoptiformes > Punctoribatidae > Minunthozetes > Minunthozetes semirufus. The sequence continues at coordinate 8,341 of JAQIXD010002035.1, read as the reverse complement.
AACTTATAAGACTCAGTTCTTAAGCACTTACCAGGAATGGGAACATTGATGCCGACCTGTCCCACATCGATCTCTTGTGTGAACTTTCGAGCGACGGATCCATTGGTTGTGAAGACAGCGGTTCCGTTGCCGTAAGGGTTGGAATTAATTAGTTTTATTGCGTCGTCTAAAGTGTCGACACTAAGAGTCAGTAAAACGGGTCCAAAGATCTCTTCCTTATAGCACAACATATCGGGCCTGACGTCAGTCAGAATAGTGGGTCCGATGAAGTTCCCGCTCTCATAACCGGGAACTTTGATACCCCTTCCGTCCAATACTATTTTGGCCCCTTCTTTGACACCGCTCTCGACGAGGGAACAGATCCGTTGCTTAGCCTCTGGCGATATGACTGGTCCTAAATCCGTGTGTGGAATGTGTCCGGCGTTGACCTTCAGGTTCTTCGCTCTTTCGACCAAATCTTTGATCCATTCCTTAGACTCCCCGACAAAAACGGCTGTCGTCAGAGCCATACACCGCTGGCCGGCGGCGCCGAACGCTGCGCCGCACAGCTGGTTGAGGGCGTGGTCTTTGCTGGCGTCGGGCATAACGACCCCATGATTTTTTGCGCCCATATTTGACTGAACTCTTTTGCCATTTAGGGAACCCCTCTCATAGATATACTTTCCGGCGGTGTCTGAGCCCACGAAAGAGATGGCTCTGATCTTCGGGTTATCGCAGATGAAGTTCACGGCCTCGTGCTGTCCGTGAATCACGTTTACGACGCCGGGAGGTATACCGCACTCCTCCAGCATTTCCATTAGTATCATAGCAGCCCCGGGATCCCTCTCCGAGGGCTTCAATATGAAGGTATTCCCGCAAACCAGTGCTAACGGAAACATCCAGAGGGGTATCATCGCCGGGAAGTTGAAGGGAGTAATGCCTTAATGAGGTGAAAGCCATAATCAATTGGAACAACTAATTAGAGGGGACTGACATACCGGCGCATATCCCTAATGGCATTCTGTATGATATTGTGTCCATATCTTTGGCAATCGATGGAAGTGTTTCACCCAATAGTAGTGAAGTGACACCACAGGCGTGTTCTACCACTTGTAGGCCACGGAAGACATCCCCCTCCGCGTCAATAGTGGTCTTTCCCTGTTCTTGGGTTATGCTATCCGTCAGACGTTTCTGCAAATCAATGAAAGACTGATCTCTTATTCGATTTAAGGCTTAAGACGAACCAAATTCTGTTTAATGAGTGCCTGAAGTTTAAACATTGTCTGCTGTCGGGTCAGAATCGATGTCTGGGACCACGTCTTGAAGGCAGTGTCGGCTGCGCTGACCGCTGCCTCCATTTCGGAGGCCGTACTCTTTGGCACTCGAGTGACCACTTCATTGGTGGCCTAAACCGTGGATTCATTGATAAGATCTTAATGTTTAACATAACTTATTGGACAGGAATTACGGGATTCTTGAGTTCGATCCAGTCATTGGTCTTCGATTCGACAAACTTTCCGTTAATAAAGAGTTTTGTTGTCTTCTAATCAGAGATCAGTTCAATGTTTTAATGGTTTAAATAAAGAGTAATTCAATTAATACCACATTTGATGACAAATATCTCAAAGTTTGGAATTTGGGACAAATTTTTGGATTAATTACTAATTTTGTCAATAAATGCATTTCGAGTAATAACTGAAGACTTGATTCAAATACTTTTTGTACTAATAATATGTCTGATAATCGACTGTTGGATCAGTTTTTGTCATTGAATTCCTAATCAAATGATCGGAACTGTTGTATCAAAATTCAAGGTCTTGTCGTCGATTGAATAACATCTTTAGAACTGATGACAACTATTCCAACAAAATGTGAGATAACAGATGGCATTCAATACCATTTTGGTTATGCAACTATTACCAAAAATATCCACCAATTCACATATCACCAAGATAATTATCTTCCTCAAGACAACCCTTGATAGCCAACCACTGGTTACTATGACTACGAAAATGATTTTGTGATTATTTTACTCTTTGTTTATCAAATGTTAAGTAAAATCTCTGAAAATGTTCGCAAACTCTGTTATGGTTTTGAAGGGTTAGAAATCAGGTATTTTTTCCCATTGAATCCCATATTAAATGGGAATAAAGGGATGAAAAATATCTGTAATATAATAACACTGTTTTTGAACTCTTATTTTTGGAAATTTCCAGAAATTATTTCCTAATATTACGAATATTTTGAAGAAATTTCTCGATTTTGTACTCATTTTTGAGAATCGCTTCAAAACGTGTCTCACATTTCGCCTCTAATTTGAACTCAAATTAAAATTTATTTAAATTTTTGATTAACTATTAAAACGATTCTCAGATTTGAGCCGCAAATCAATTGTTTGATAATTGGCTTCAATTTCTTCGGCCATTAATCAGTAAAATTATAATTCAAGCGAATTGAAGAGTAGTTCCAATCGATTAACCGCTAAATTATGGCCAAATGGGGTGAAGGAGATCCGCGATGGATAGTCGAGGAAAGGCCTGACGCCACAAACGTAAACAACTGGCACTGGTATGTCCTCAACCACTGAAAGCCATTATTTAGGCTCAAAATCATCTGATTTTCAGGACAGAGAAGAACGCCTCTCAATGGTCTAAGGATCGGCTCAAAGAACTGCTGACAGACCTGTCTATTGACGAACCGGGCGTTGGTTTGTGTCAAATAACATCTGTGGATACCATCGATGGCGAAGCGGTCGCTAATAACCGAAAGGGAAAACTGATTTTCTTCTACGAATGGGTTCTTAAGTGCAGTTGGAAGGGAAGAGTCAACGGATCAGATGAAGAAATCAAGGGATCCATTGATATACCAAATCTGAGTGAAGAGAACAGTGCCGAAGAAGTGGACGTCGATGTGTCGGTAGAAACAAATGAATTCAATTCTGAGATACTTAAGGGTCTGATGAGAAACAAAGGCGCGGAACTGATCCGACAACAGCTCCAGAAGTATATAATAGCCTTAAGGGACGACTTCGCCAAAGATATGATCAAACCATCGAAACTGATGTCCGGCGGAAACATAAACGCCTTTCAGACGGAGAGTCAGATAAAAGCCAAAAAAGAAGTCAAGACTTCTTCGGCTAAATTCAATGGAGTCGTAAACAAACCAAAAGAAGATAACAATAAACTTGAGTTCACTTCTCTGAAAATGACTGAAGAGTTCAAATGCACTGCAGAAGAGTTTTACCGGTCTTTAACTGAAGTCGATTTCCTTCAGGCGTTTACCAGAAGTAGAGCAGTGATGGAGGGGTCGGTCGGCAGTCGTTTCGAACTCTTTGACGGAAATATCAGCGGAAAGAACACCGAATTAGTGGCCAATAAGCGGATCAGACAGGAGTGGCGTTTCAAGGCCTGGCCGGAGGGCCACTACTCGCAGGTGACGATAGATATCGAGCAGAAGAGCGACTGCACTGAAGTGACTGTCAATCAGACGGGTATTCCTAAGCATGACTTCGACCGAACGGAAAACGGTTGGAAACACTACTACTTCGAGAGCCTGAAGCGGACGTTCGGTTTCGGTGTTTCACTTCACTAACGATTAGTTTATTTATTATTAAAATTAATTTTAGATAAAAATATAACCATTTTTTGTACAGAATTCTCATCTATTGTCTGAATATATCTTATTTTACCCGAAATTGGTATCAATTGATACCATTTTTACACAAAATCTATTGATTTTCAGACATTATTTCAGTTGAAAATCGTTTTGTTTATTGAATTTGAGGCGAATTTTGTCGAAATTCTCAAAAACTTTATATAAAACAAATAATAGAAAATGTTTACAGACTTTTGAATCATTCAATAAAACAGAAAACTATTCACAAGACTATAGTAATTGTCTTTAATCTTATGTCTGTCCAAATCAGAGCCCAAAGTGATCCTCAAACTGTTTTGCGCTGATCTTTCCCTTCTTCAACTTCCTGACCATTCTGTCGTCTTCAGCCAATTCTTCGATCTCTAAGTCATTGATTAACTCCTTTTTTCGCTTTCCCTTCAGTTTAGAGTTCTTTACGATTGAATGGGTTTTCGTTTCTTTGATAACAAACTTCTTTTCCTGTCTTTCGTTCGGATCTTTTGATAAGAAGTTTTCGTTCTTAAAGTTTTTCGCAATTCTTATGTCTTCCGGAGTTGTGTTGAATAGTGTATCCCCTTTTGGTCTGTGCCTCAACTCAGGCATCGCCGGTATTTTGAGTAATGCGTAACCATTGGCCAAATCATTGGTGTCTAACGTCTTGAACAGAATGGAAGACATGCAGTGCTTTGAACTGTAGGTCCGTATGAATGAGACGAAGGCCTGCATTCCTAACTCGTAATAACCTTTGTCTCGACGGGACTCCACTTTCATGTAATTCAATACTTGTTTTATAAGATCTGATTTGATGTCAAACATGGGTTCGAATGGATTTAATTCAATATATTTGGAACGACATAAGTCTATGAATTCCGTTTCGTTCTTAAGGGCCATCACTAATGAATTGCCGATTACTCCGACCTGATGTGCACTTCTGCCGCATCGGTGGACATAGTTCTCGATAGTGTTGGGCAGATCAAAGTGTATGACCCAATCGACTCGAGGTATGTCCACTCCTCTACTCATGACATCTGTGCACAAAAGGAGACCACTTTTAGAGTCACGGAATTCGTCGAATATTTTCTGTCTTTTGTTCTTCAGTTTTCTGTGAAGTTTCAAAACCACATACCTTTTGGACTCGCCTTTCCTCAAGAATTTAGTGATGGGTTTCTCAAAGTAGTTAACCTGAGCACAGGTCGACATAAACACCAAATACTTTGCGTTCAGATCTCTTTTGATGAACGATATAATGAACGCCAACTTCTCTTCGCATGAGTTAAGACAAACATAACTATTGGTAAGTGTTTGTGGCATTTGAAGGCTTCCCTCACTATTAGACGATTCAATGGATTTCTCTTTGATCTCAACTTTGACAGGATTTCTGAGTCCGGCTCTAATCAGTTGCTCTAATTTCTTGGTCTGAGTGGCGGAGAAGAGTCCAGTCCTCCGCTGTTTTGGCAAATAAGACAAAATGTTGTTCAGAGCCGTATCGAAGCCCAGACTCAGTATGAGGTCGGCCTCGTCTAAGACAAACACTTCCAGAGATTTGCGGACTTTATTAGCGAAGACTTCGCATTTCGATAACATATCGCAGAGACGGCCCGGAGTTGAGACCACTATATGTGCGCCACAATCGACGAATCGGTCCATATCTTGAGCAACACTCGTTCCTCCGATTAATAACAATCCCTTCAGTGGTATCGACTCATTATCTTTGATGAAAACGTTGAGCACATCATATATTTGTTGAGCTAACTCTCGTGTAGGACTGACTACAATCGCACCGACATCTGTGCTCTTCATCTTCTCGTTGGCGGCCTTTTTCATCAGGATTTCAATTATGGGTATTATAAAGGCTAATGTCTTTCCGCTTCCGGTCACTGCTTCGACGGCACAGTCTTTGTTTGTAATAAAAAGTGGAATAACCGCCGACTGAACGGCTGTCATCTTCTTGAAGCCGAACGACTTCTTAATCACACTTTTTATGGCTTTATTTACATTTAACGACTTCCACGACAAAGACATCTTCAGATTTAATTTAAATATTATTAAAAATAAACTAAAAATATGAGAAAATTATTAAAACAAAAGACATTTGAAACACATTTTGAATTGATTTTTAAAAAACACGTGAAAAGTGTAAACAAATCTTTTAAAGGGCTTCACATAAATAGCAGTACTTTTAACACTGTTTTCGATTAAAATCCCTATTATTCTGTTGTTTAGTAATCCTGCAAATTCTTCAATCAATTCTTTGGTCTCTTATTGGTTGAAAATTAATTAATTTAAATAAATTAGAAGATATTTCGAAATATTTGTATTAAAATTAATGTGTTTTATTCCAAGTTTATGTCTGTTTCGACTCATTCCTCATAAAACTGGCAAAAAACTTATCTATCAAAAGTCCACTGATGTTCAAGAGATAAGTAATCAATAATTAATACCATTTGTGGAAAATTTTTGTTTTTATTAGTTTTTCTCAATAATCGAGTAAATTGTTTGACTATTGAGACCATTATCTTCAATATGTTTGCTTTGATTCTCGTTTTGACCGCTTTTTCGTCCATTAATTTCGGTTAAAATAAACACATTTTTATTGAAATAACATTTTTTACAGAAATTTGTTTTCCAGTCTTTTCCGACAATTTGTGCACAAAAAGGGATTATGGAAAAGGAAGTCCTGTCTGTGTCTGTAATGCCAACCATTGCGACACATTTGATCCAATTATAAGAACTTCTGCCGGAGTTATCACAAGATATGAGAGCAGCAAAAGTGGCAAAAGATTTGAGAAAACTGTCCTTAAATTCACGAATAAAACGGAATTCTTTGCAAACGAAGGGAAAACCATAACAATCAATAGGAATAAGAAGTTCCAGAAGATTATTGGGTTCGGGGGAGCGTTCACCGACGCGGCCGCCATAAACATCTTGAGCTTAGACTCTTCATTATCTCAAAAGATAATCAAAGACTACTATTCTTCTGATGGTTTGTCTTATTCAATGGGAAGAATACCGATCGGTGGCAGCGACTTCTCTACCCGGAAGTACACCTATGATGACGGCGCTGAAGACCTTGAGCTCAAAAGATTCAATTTAACCGAAGAAGACTTGAAATTCAAAGTAAAATCATCTGATTATTTGACATAAAGTTTGAGAACAATTGTTTCCTTTAGATTCCATTAATAAAAATGGCTCAGAATATCAATAAAAACATCAAACTCTTCGCCAGTCCATGGAGTGCTCCCGCATGGATGAAAACAAACAATGACCTAGCTGGAAAGGGTAGCCTTAAAGGTGGTCCTGGAGGTCCCTATTTCAAGGCTTGGGCTAAATATTTTGTGAAGTAATTCATTCATTTATATGAAGAATATTCCTAAAGAATTGTTTCCTTTAGATTCCTGGACGCCTATAAGAACCAGGGAATCAACTTATGGGGACTGACTGTTCAGAATGAGCCAAATGATGGGGAAATACCTTTATTTGCATTTAATTGTATGGGTTTTACTGATCAACAGCAGAGGGATTTCATCGCCAAAGACTTGGGGCCCACTTTGAAAGAGGCCGGTTATGGAGTCGACAAGATTAAGCTCATGGTATTTGATGATCAGAGACCTTTTATCAACAAATGGGCGAACACTATCCTCAAAGACAACTCCAGCGCTCAATACGTGTCCGGAATAGCATTCCATTGGTATCTGAATTCTGTGAGTTCTCCACAACTTTTAGACCAAACCCACGAACAGTTTCCCAATTACTTCCTCCTCTCAACGGAAGCCTGTGAGGGATCCAATCCTTTCCAATCGGAAAAGGTATCCCTCGGAAACTGGGACAGAGCGGAAACCTATGCATTCGATATAATGACAGTAAATATAGGGATTCTTTGATAGCCATTCATCTAAATTATATGCATTCCTCTAATGACAGGATTTGGAACATTACACCAGTGGTTGGATTGACTGGAATTTAGCCTTAGATGAAAAGGGAGGACCAAATTGGGTGAAGAACTTTGTTGACGCTCCCATTATCGTCAACTCGACAGCTAAAGAGTACTACAAACAGCCGATGTATTACTCTTTGGCTCATTTCACCAGATTTTTGGCCCCAAATTCCCAACGAATTGATTCAAATAACATCGGAGTTAATGTCTTAGAGACCATTGTCTTTGAGAGGGAGGACAGCGCAACAGTTCTGATTGCTTTGAACCGATTGAATGATACCATTCCTCTGACTATTAATGATCCAAATTATGGTACTCTAAAGACAACTGTTTCTCCGCATTCCGTCCAAACATACGTTTGGTTTAAATGAAGTATTATTTAAACAAAATAAAGACATTTAAGAGTAAAAGTGAAGAGTTTTGCAAACATTTTAATATATTTCAGAAAAAGTTAAGCATCGATTTATGGTGTGCTCCCAAACCATTGAATGTTCCATTCGTTCGGATGAATGAACACCAATCTTGACATTTGATTAGATTTAAGAACAAAACCATTGAGAATATTGAGAGCAGTTTTGAAGACATTTTTCTCAGATTTTAAATAATTTGAGAATAATTTTAACGATTTTTATATTTCTCTCAAAACTTTTGATTCAAATGTTTTATTCAAAAACAGATTTTAATAATAGTTTTCTTAACAAATAATAAACTCATTTCAAAAGACAATTAGATATCATTTCTTCGGTGTTTTGATAGCACTGGTCGTCGACTTCTTTGGGACATCTTTTTGGTTCA
>JAQIXD010002034.1:0-11913 GCA_034699985.1 Minunthozetes semirufus | reverse complement strand
TGGGGATTCAAATTTTATTGATAATAAAGGTTAGTTGATAGAATAAGTGGTTGATTTTAACGGTCTTTGACTGTATACGTGTATTTAAGTGAATAACTTATTTCGATTAATTTTGTTAACAAATTATTATCGAAAGCAGCAGTTAATGAATGCATTTGAATATTAGTTTAAATAATCTAAAATTACGGATAAAGACTTATTATAACATTATAGCGCAAACTATTCTTGTTTACTCTTTTACTCTATTCTTTCAATTGTTTCATATAAATGAGAATATCTGCTAATAATAGCTTGTTTTTGCTGTTTTATTGCATGTTCATCGATTATCTATCAATGTATTTGAATCACTCAATTTGAAGAATAAGCGAAAAAGATTGCATACCTGTGCCAAGAATAAAGGGAAGAATAAATCGGATGAGAATATAACTGAAGGCTAAGTCCAATTCCATTAGGAAAGCATGTGAGTCCGCGTGGCCTAATGGATAAGGCGTCTGGCTTCGAACCAGAAGATTGCAGGTTCGAATCCTGTCGCGGACGCTCTTCTTTTTCGTATTATTTTTACTATTTTTTATAATAAAAGGTTTTATTTTTAAAACAAATCAATCTTTAAAACATAAATAAGTTCACAATTTTAAACTTGACTAATAGTTCTATGTAAAACACAAATAAATTTTCATTACTGACTAATAACATCTCTGTTAAAAGTACATTTAAAATGGTACAGGTATAACATTACATGATAGATTAGACTGTATTAACTCTATTGTATTTTATCTCAAAAATTGTGATTAACAGTATTTTATACATTTTATAACACCTAAAGATTTATCACCAGGATATTGTTGAGGAGGAGGAGGAGGTTCTACATTATTATTAAATAAAATTTAACTAATATTTAGTACTATTAATAATCCAATGACTCGATAATTCCAACTTAGATATTATGAAAGCTTATTTGGTGATGATTTCAATCGTGTCATTAAGATTTTCTGATTCCAAGTTTAGTGGAATGCAATGAAATACAGTATTTTCATTGCTGTCAATAAGTTTATTATTTTGATGCTAAGACTGTGAGACTGAGAGACAGGTCATTTAATTTCCAATGAAAACAAAGTTATTTACTTCTATGACATAACTACTAGACTATGAAAATGTGTTTGAAAAGTTGCAAGATTAGAATTACAGGTGAATTACACAGGTTTTAATAATAAAGGGGTAATCAATAATCAAAGATAAGAAGAGTCAACAATTCCTTCCCTCTATTAAACTGTGAATAAAAACTATTGACAAAACACTCATTAAAAGTCAAAATATTGAACAAAAAACCCTTTAATTGAAGACAAATTAAAAGGATATAGACTTACCTCTAATCGTAATCCAATAAAATGATAATTAAGATTAAAATAATGAAATCGATTCCAAAAAAAAAATTTTCATTTGGAAGAAAAATAGGGCCAAACTGTGAACGATGTTTCACTTTTAGCGTTATTTCATCAAATGATATGCCGTTCAGTAGTGAAGGCAATGATTATCGACTTAATAGTGGACTCGACTGGAGATCACATGCATTGCAATCATAGGCAACAGTATTGCGCAAAACCTAAACAACAAAATAACATTCAATTATTTATTACTCTTTTAATTGTATTTATTCAGCGCTTTCTCATGAATTTACTAATCAATGAACCACGATATTTGTCTAAATTTTTGATCAATACTATAAAATCACAGACATTTGTTCAAAATGATTGTCGTTTAATCCATTCAAAGGTAAAAATACGGAATTTTGTCATCAGTTTCTGAAAACATCTGATTTTTGTTTTGTTTTACTTTTAATAAAGAGTTGTTTTCAAAGAAATGTTATTAAAAATAATACATTTCTTTCGACTCGAAATCCAAATTTATGTCTCAAACGAGACATCAATTTTGCAAAGATTAGGACAATTTGGAGAATAATTCGGTTAAAAGACAGAGGAGTCGAACATAACTTTAAAAAAGACAAAATCGATACGAAATGTAATGTTTTGGTATATAAGGCAGAAATGAATCGGATCTGCACTTTGGGAGGAATAGTATTTCCCGGAATAGCTGTTATCTGTTGTGTGGCCGTAAAAATGTGGGAGATATTTGGTCCGCCTCAAGACATAGACCCCCACCACAAACCCGGTTTTGCCGAAAGATATTTTCTCGAAATTATGATAATTGTTTCCATTTTTCAAATCTCTCTCTCAAAGAGATATGTCTTAAGAATGTATTTCAATAGAAACACAAATATATTCAGTTTCTCGACCTGGAAGTGGTATAAGCCGTTCGCAACACAGATATCTTATTGTAAGCCGGGATCAGCGATGATGTCCCCCTACTTCAACAATAGTGTTATTTTCAATACAATGTTCGGAAACGTAAAAATTGGAAACAAGAGGTTCTTCTTAGAAGAGGAACACTTCACTTATCCCCTCTTTTATAACATATTGTTTGGATTCAGTCCCGTCAAAGAGTTGGAGAAGTCTGGCCTCCATTTGATCGAAAATCACACACAAATCACAGAACAACAGATCAAACAAAGAGTTAAACAGATTTCTAATAATATGTTTTAAAACCATTTATTTGTGAAAATATTTCGCAAAAAATTTAATTAAAAATAGTTTTGTTTTTGAGTTTAATATTTGACTCAAAGACTCAATAATTAAATAAATTCTATAAACATATAAATAGAGATCAAATATAATAATAATTAATACACTTATAAATAATTAATAAATATTTTGTCAAAATATTAATCTTTTGGCAAACATTTGATTTAAGACTTAAAGAGTCGGCTTTAAGGCTCTCAATGGGAGGCCACAAGTTTTTCAATATATAAGTGATGTTTAAGTTCATCCGATTAAGTATTTGGGAATCATTTGATTTGTTATATGTTTTGTGATTGAAATTGGTTTTCATTAAAGCGAAACATTCGACGAATTCTTCAGTCTTTTCAACAAAACAATAATAATTAGAAAATTAATAAATAGTTTCAATAGTTTTATGAAAACCTCTCTTCGTTTTTATTGATGAGCTGCTCCTCAATGACACCCAATTGAGTTCTGAAACGTTGCGCTTGTAATGAATCGCCGACCCTTTCGGCGTCGGCTATCATTCGATTTAAATGAAGTGAATTATCTCTCAATTCTTGAATTGTCGTATAAATAGCGTCTTCTGACTGATGGACAAATGGAAAGACAGGAAATACATGAGTCAAACAAATGTTTAAAACTTTATAAAATAGTTTTAGAAAACCTCAAAGACTCCGAAAATGAGTGCAAGCTTTGGGTTAGGGCTGAGAGCAGTCAATCAAAAGTATTAGATTTCAAACAATTAATTATAAGTTTAGACGAGTTTTAGAAATAAGTTATTCAAGAGACAATACTTTTATTGTGCGAATACTGATTTGGACGAGTAGTGCCGCCAATTCTAGTTCTTCGCTGAACTCATTCATAAGGGGAACACTTCTGAAACCTTTTGAAAAAATAAAATTACTTTAAGTGATTGGGAACTCCTTTAGTTACCTGTTCGCAAGCAATTCACTGGATAAGTTCCGTGACCTAAGAAATTAGGATCACCGAACATATCCTCGTTGTATACAATAAATCTTAAAAGAGCCAAATCTGGACAACAAATGTCAAACACAAAGGTTTCGTTCCAAAAGGGGTTTAATCCGTTGTCAGCTATCGATTAGAAATAAAGTCAAAACAATTAAATGATTTGAACTAAGAGTGGAAGAACTGGAAGTACTGACTGATTATATTTGTTTTATATTTTGCGTTATCGTATTCAGTGCCGACTATTTCCACTTCAACGAATGGACTGATGAGACTCCTTCCAGATTTAATTAGATGACGCGCTGCCATTACCTTTAAATAATCATCAAATTAGAGGAATCGGTAATAAAGAGAAAGTGCTCTAACTTTTATGGTCAAAGTTATTGGTTCAACGCCTTTAAGGGTTGTTCTGTCGTAAGGATTGAAATTCTGATCAAACATGACATCACTTCTGAGAACATAACCACTTTTGCCATTTTGTCTGAACTTCGCCTCATTGTATTGCATCGCTCTGTCAGGTGTTTGATAGTTAAGGGCTGCCATTTGAATACCGCATAACCACATCTTCATTGGATCGTAATTTGAAGAATCAATTCTTCCGCCCTTTGGATAAACGCGAGTGAATTGGGTTTCGTTGTATTTAAGAAGAAAACGAGAGTTGTGTCCGTTCAGCCATTTCTCTACTTTAGACTCAGGAAATGATGACATTTCTGTGAAGTTTCCGATTCCTTTAAACAACGAAACAGTGGTTTAAATCAATTGTTTTTATTTCAATCAAAGAAAACGACTCACTTTCAGCAGCGAATTGAACGGCGCGACAGTATATAATCAAATTTGACAATTCCTGTGCGATTCGGAAGTTCTTTTCCATTTCTTGGTTTTGTTTTATCTGAAAATACATTTTATTTTATGTCAAAAGTATTGACAAAAAAAAATAGTCAAACCTTATCGTTGAAGAGTTGAGACGTTTCTCTAATTTTGGAAATCCATTCAACCATTTCTTCTTCAGTTTGAGCTGAGATTTCTATAGGAGTGGTCTGTGTCGGGGATACCACACGAAAAACGTGATCTCTGCCCCTAACCGTCCAATTTTGGCAAATAACAGTACAGCCAACGATATCAATGCATCCTTTTTGAAGATTACCAAAGGGTTGACTCGTATCAGAAGACTGGAAGAACACAATTAGAGAATAAGTAAAAATAAATGGAAGTCCTAATCATTTATACTTCTTCTGCATTTTCTTGGTTTTCCAGTTCGTCGACGTGGTTTGCAGGGAACCAGTGCTGCTTTTTGCCCCCATAATCACCCCTCCACCAGCCCCCGCCTTCTAGTTTTATCACATTAGTAATGATAGCGTGTTTGGGAAAAGACAGTTCGTCTTCCCGTTGAGCCCTATAATCGTGAAGTGCCTTAACTGTTACTGGAAGCCCATTTGGATCCATATAATTGCCTTCCGGTCCCATCGGTTCCTTTAATTCAAACCAATTTATTGAAATATTTTTATATCGAAATGAAGGGATGACTTACAGAACCGATTCTTCGGACGATCTCATCATTTGTTGGATATTTTAGTTTCACTTTTCTGTGATTAAAGTTTTGGTTAATATTCAAAGAAAGTCAATCAAAGGACAGACCTATAGAGGGGATGTTTTTCGTAGAAATGAATTAAATCGACGAGACTTTCATATTGTGTGTTTCCGATAATGTAAAGCCTACCCTCGTGTTTGATACGGCAGTGCTTTATCTTATTCTCTGCCCTAAAAGAGAGAGAGAATACAATTAAATCCAAATTCGAGAAAATATGTGAAAATAAATACCGAAATGAAATTGAAAACGAATTTTCCTCTTTTTCTGAGGGTCTGACCAGAAAGGCTCCGTCATATCTGAGTCTTTTGAGCATATCCTCTGCCTGCGCTCGAGTCATATTGGAGTGATACCAATCCTTCCCTTCGTGTGAGTTGGGCTGAGGCACGGGTTCAGTCAGATATATGGAGAACTCTTGACTTCTAAGAGGATGTGACTGATAGTGAGATATCAGACCATAGAGTGTATCGAAAGTAACCGAATCTATTAAATGATATTTAATGCCATTCCGGTCGGGCTTCTGCTTAATGCGGCAGTGATTCACCTTTCCTTTGCGCCAAAAGGATAAGGAGTAGTCGCCGACAAACGTATCACTATCTCTGACCAGAAAAGTTCCGTCTCCTAAGTATGAGTACCGCTGCAGAAGGGCTTCGGCCTGATTGCGACCTCCGGCCAGCTTTCCGTGAAACCACTTCTCATCCAAATGCAAGTCTTCGTTCCCATCATTACTATCTCTTTGAGTCAAACCATTGTGTCGTTCCGTTTCATTTTCGTCATCTTCTTCAGCGTTTTGATCGTTTTCCGTATAATACATCTTATCGTTTGTCAGCATAAAGAAGTGGGGCCTCCACTCCTTGTCTATCGGGTCTTCCAAATAAAGGATACCGTTTTTAATAGAATTACTTATATCCATATCCAAGACATTGTCATCCGTTGACTTTTGCTGAACGAATCTTTCATCGGCCCCTTCCGGCAATTTCTTGTGCTTTATTATGAATTTCCTCTTTAGTTGATTGGGTGACGGCATCGCCACTCCTTCTCTCTCTATTGGTTGTGTGAGTAAGAGGTCTCCGAAGACATCTTTGAAAGCCTGAGCCATATATCTCTGTTGAGGTAAAGTGCAGTGATTTTCAATCGAAAGAATGACCGGATATTCCGAAGTAATGAATGCGTTTTCATTAATTGTTTTGATGACATCTATGAACTTTATTCGAGTCGTTAGAGTGTGTCCGTGATATATGAGGGGTTTGCCATCCGGTCCGTCCCAACAGTCGAGTTCTATGCAACGGCAGCCCATCCGAAGACAACGGGCGTACGCATCGACAGATGATTCACTTTTAACCTGATCTCCAGTTAAGTATGTGTTGTGCGACGAAGCGATCCAGTAGTGAGTGAGCGGTCGGTTCATGTCTTGAATGACGATATCATGTCTTGAGTCCCAAATCTCATTCGGTTTTGAAAACAAATAATTCATAAACTCTTTGATTGTGAAGTAAATGTCATTCGAATCCCTTTTGGAATCACTGACAAACTCTTTCATTAGTTTTTCAACACTTTTAATGTCTTCTTTTACGACATCTTTTTGTTCTTTATTCAAGAATTGGATAAACTCTTGAGAAGTGATTCGTTTTCTATCGTTAGAATAAGAGGCGAAGTATTCGCAGAATATTTTGTTGTCATAAATCAAATTCTGATAAAATGTTGCGAAGCCTTCAAAACCTATTTCACCCGTTCTCTTGACATCCACTTCTTGGAAATACTCTTTGAGTCTATTATTCGGTAATTTATAGTTATTTCGAGTCATAAATCCCTTCAACTCTTTTAGAGTTATTCTATTGAATAGAAAATTAATTTTAAAATCAATTAATCGATTATTTTCTCAAATATTTACACAGATTTCGAATTTTCAGTTAAATTAAACTCTTTTCTGAGCCATAGCTCCACCTGAAGACAATGCGAAGCTCTTTGAGTGTCTTCAATCAAAAATCTTAGGCCACGAACCCATTGCTCGCACTCTCGGGGAGACATCGCTAAAGAAGTGGTTTTGTATTTGACATAAAAGACAAGAATCAGATTAAAGACATACCGACGCAGCACAAGGTTTTGAGGCGAAACGTCTGTCCGTATAATAAGCTGAGACACTGCTGTCTCTCCCACTTTCTGAAGAAGTCTTCCTCAAGCATTTTGTCCATTATCTTAGAAATGGGTCCAATTCTAACTTCTTTGACTTCTCTCAAATCAATGGAACCTTCGATTCCAGTCCTGCGATCGTTAGAACCGGTCGTCCAAAACAATTGTCTCGTTTCGAGGCGAACGAAGAATGTCTTTCTCTCGGGTTTTCCTTTATTGAAAAACTTTGTCAAAACGGATCCGCTTTCGAGACGTCGAATGATTTGTTCCATTTCTTTGGAAGCGGCCAAACAAGACATGACTGGACCCACACTCCAGTGACTACTCATTGTGCCGTTCATTTGATACCCTTTTGGTAATTAATTGATAAAATATATCACAAATTCATTTGATTTTAAGTAAATATTATTAAAAATATGTCTGATTTCAGTGAAATAAAGAGATGACACAAATTGAGCCAAACATAACTCGATTCAATACAAATAACAAATTGTTTTCAATTGATTACATAATAATTGACATTAATTTAGTCATCAAATCACTGAATCGAGACATTCATCGGTTTATTTCACTTCAATTCATTGTTTTTGTTTTGGAACCGATTGAGTAAAACAGGTTTTGATGAATGAATACAATGTTTTGATGAATGAAATGTAATCTTTATATTTAGAGTTCGAGTCATTCAGTCATTCAGTAACTACTCATTCCTTTTCTCATCGATTCTCATATGATTTCAATTGAGTGAAGAGAGTGAAGAGTGAAGAGTGAAGGCCAGTCCACTGACAGGACTAACACTCCTTTGTATTCACAGTTTAAGTCTATTAGCAAATCTTTTATTACTCGAAAACTAATAAAAATATTTAAATTTCTTTCAATTCTTTAGTTTCAAAAACTTTTTGTAAAGAATTCATAAAATAGGAAATAATTTTCAAATGAGTGTTCACTCAATTCACTCACTTTTCAAAATGTTTTCACAATAATTGTGAAGTGAAGAGCAATCAAAAAGAGGCGAAGAATTGGTTTTGAAAATTCTGAGAAAATATTCTG
The DNA here is from genome assembly GCA_034699985.1 of Minunthozetes semirufus. Classification (NCBI taxonomy): domain Eukaryota; kingdom Metazoa; phylum Arthropoda; class Arachnida; order Sarcoptiformes; family Punctoribatidae; genus Minunthozetes; species Minunthozetes semirufus. Next base: position 3,570 of record JAQIXD010002034.1, on the reverse strand, counting down.
TTTTTGTAGAACTGCTATAATATTATAGCTGTATTTGATGTTTGGTGAAGTCAGTCAACTGGAATTCGTTCACGAAATTGCTTTCAAACAAAATTAATTTTATTTATTGACATAACGTAACTCTTATTAGGAATTATGTATTAGTTTTGTATAACTTATTTAATTATTTTTATTAAAAGATGTTTTTGTTCGTCGATTATATACACAATTGTTTATACGAACAAAAACTCATTTAATATTATTATTATTATTAATTGAGTCAATAAACACTCAAATTTAACTTTTAATCTAAATTTGGTCATCCATTCGATTCTTAGAACAATTTAAGAGACTATAAAAAGAAAAACTTTTAAGAAATGCAAAAAAGTGAAGCTTTTTGATGGAGTACTTCTATTTTGATAAGAATAGGGTAAAGAAAGTGATTATAGGAATGAATTTTATCGAAAAATTAATTTTATATTATTATAATTGATTTGAAGCTTACTTTAATATAAGTAATAAAAGTATGATTTCGTTTAAATTGAATTTAATTATAAATAATAAAAGATTTTAAAATATTATTCAAAATAATTGACATAATTAACGAAAACAATGAAAATAAGTCTCAATAAATGGTTTTTTAGTATAAATTAAATAATAATTAAATTCTTTTATAGTTTTATATAAATTTGACTCAAATTTTAAACAAAGGGAGTGTTGTCTTCAGAATCGGAATCGTCATTCACATCATAAACAGTCCTCCAATCACGAGAGTCGGGCCGATAGAACTTTAAGCACTTCCACTCACAGAAGTCAAACAGATTGTGACAAAAGCCCCGACTATTAAACAAATCATTAGAAAATGTTCTCAAATAAAGCTAAGAGAAGAGAGGACTCACTCAAAAGGACTGACAAGATTTCCGTGACTATCCTTTTTGAAGTGTTTATATCGCCTGCAATTCATTCTCTCATTTGTTGTCATTGAAAGCCAAACCACCTTTTGTTGGACACAATCATCAGAATGTGAGACAAATAAATATTATAAGAGACAGACCTGATAGAGTTGACACGAGGCCAGACATATAACCCAAACACTATGAATGGCTGCGTTTAAGAAACACCACGTAATCCATCCGTCGTAAAACCAGGCAATTGTTATGAATCTGACGAAATCCATCTGATCGTTATCATCGATGTTATTGGACCAGTCTATCCGATAATCAATTAAAAAACTCAAGAAAGTGGAGGCAATACTCACATAAATAAGTGCCGAACAGGAAGTATATGATCACAAAATATAGAGAAATCAAATACCAAATAAAGTATTTATGGTTAAGAGCGCCGACACAGTTGGCGACCCACGGACAGTGATGGTCAAAACGGGCCACACATTGATTACAAAGTGAGCAGTGCTTTGATCGCAACGGCTTTCTCACTAAACAAGTGCTGCAAAACCACTGCGGATCGAAGCCATCCCTTTCTGCCAATTCTATTATTGTCTAAAAAACAAATAATTGAATATTTCATCAAAAATTTGGACAATTATTGACGAACTCGATAGCGTTGGTCGTGATCTTTGGCTACAATTCCTGGATCTGAAGTCCAGGTCCGGTAAAAACTATAGAAAAGAAGTGTCGAAATCATCACAAATCCAAACGAAGCCAAAGGATTGAAGTCTTTTAAAATCAAATACCGATTAAAAATAGATTCGAAGGAAAGGAATAAAACAATACAAACATCGGAATAAATATGTGATGAAAGTGACGTAAAGCCAGAATTTGGTGGACAGGTATATAGCGATCGGCATAATGTTATACATTCTTTCGTCGAACACAAACCTCACCAAACAATAGCATAAAACACATAATAATGAAAACAAAAGAATCTTCACTACAAGAGTCACATCCGATTCAAATACTTGTCCAAAGAGTAAGAACGCAATAAAAGGCGAGCCATACATAAACCATAATTTACAAGTCCTGTCGCGAAGGGATGGAATACGGAATTGTTTTCCCAATATGTGACAAGAAGTGAGGACAGACTCCTTATTGTAGGCATCTTTTAATCTTTGAGTTAACCAAACGATATTCAATTTGTTGGCCATTTCTAGTGGTGTATCGCCCGCACCATTCTTTGCGTGAATGTTTGCGCCCGCTTTTAATAATAGAGAGACAGCCGTTCCGTTTCTTGAGAATACGGCCCAATGAAGGGCTGTGTTTCGGTGCTTATTGTCATATAAGGAGAGACTCGCCCCTAATGTGATGAAGAGTCGGGTCGGATCACTCCTAAAATAGATTCCTTTAGAAGGAGTTCAATAGAATTGAATGACTCACTGATTAACTCTGAAGGCGGACCACATTAATGGTGTCATTCCATTAATATCCGTTGCATTGATTTCCTGACCCTTTGCTATAAGATAGGCTGCAATAGGTGTGTGACCGAACTGTGCCGCCAAATGCAGGCAATTATTGCCTTCGCCATCAATAATGGATGGATCTGCTCTGTGCTGCATAAGGAGGACAACCATAGCGATATGTCCCTGTCTTGTGGCCCAATGCAGAGGAGTTGATTTCAGGTCTCCACCAATTGCATCAACTGTGGCTCCCTTTCCGATATAATACTTAACCAAATCTCTTCTGTTATTAATGGCCGCCCAATGAAGAAGTGTTACATTTTCTGTGTCTCTTTGGTTGACATCAAAACCAGTTTCAACTATTTGTTTGCATCTTTCAAAAGCCCCGTATTGTGTGGCCCTCACTATATCCAGATTACTGTAATCGGGTTTCAATTCTTCCTCAGATCTCATCCCAGAAGCCGTTGATTCAGACTTTACCTGAGAAGGGCTTCCATCGGAATCGTACTGAAGATAAAAATTATTCTTTGAATAAATTGAATCGAAAAACATATTTGAATTGAGAAACAAATCATTGATTTATAGGAATTTCAATTGTAATTCATTTATCAAAATAATTATCAAAAGGTTTTCTTTTTATCACAAAATGAGATAAAATAAGAAGAGATAGACTCAAAAGCGCCAAACAATAGCTTACATTTGAGTTAGAAGTCGATAAATAGACGACAGAACACGGATTCGGCTCTTCCTCTCTGTCCTCTTTCATTGTCATTAATTAAAAGACAATTTTTGGATGAAAATAGTTTTTAAAACTATTTTTTTGTTTTGATTGAAATCAATGTTTGAAATATGTATTAAATGACATTATTTTGTGAGAAATGATTGTAGATTAAGAAGTTTGGACACAATCCAAGAGTGATTAATTGCAATCAGAGATCAATCGATAAAAATAAATAAAATTTAAATTATCTGAAGATTTAAATGAAATTATTCACCAAAATTATCCCAAATGAGTGCCACAACTCATTGTCGTTACTATAATTATTAAATTTATAAAACCCTTTGATTCAAATGTAATATTATTTCAATTGAAATCTCAATCAAATCTCTCCTTCTCTGACATAACATTATATGTGAAATGATTTCAATTATTAGCGAAGTACACGCAGAGCAAGAATTCATAGGCATTTTCAAATTTTTTGTTACATTCCCCGGATTTTACAAAGAATTTAATTTGT
>JAQIXD010002033.1:0-11917 GCA_034699985.1 Minunthozetes semirufus | reverse complement strand
AGAGAGAGAGAGAGAGAGAGAGAGAGAGAGAGAGAGAGAGAGAGAGAGAATGGGCTTAATTAAATCGATGGCCACTTCTTCACATATTGTGCTCACAATTTTGTTCACTATTTATAAAGAAGGCAATCATTTATGCGTATAATTCGGATATCATAGTTGACATGAGCCGGTCTGGCATTGGTATGGTATCAGTGCTGCATCACTCCTGCATCTAAAAGGGACTGGTATGGCATCTATATTCAGCTCAATCTTCGCAAAGCACTCAATGCCTTTTGATATTAACACAAATAGAGGGTAAGACAAGAATTTTTCCTCTATTTTCATGTAATCCCTACAAACAGTTTACAGCTTTATATTAATACTTATGAAGAGAGCCCTAACACTCACTCTAAAAGTGTTTGGAAATAGTTTTTGCAGAAAAAAACATAATTTTGTCTAAAAATGGCCTAAAATTGGTCTAAAAGACAATTTCAATTAAAGCAAAGCAATGGTAAAGCGATTAATGTTTTGCAGTGAAAACATTGGAATGGAGTCAGTGTTTGGAGTGTTTGGAGTTATTCTCGATTTAATTTTGACGCCATTCCTAATAGAGATTAAGGAATTACGGGTTTATTTTTCGGATGATTTATCACAGGTTTAGCGAATTGGACGACCAGTTGATTGCATTCCAAATGGTCTGAAATCATTATTTGTGACATTGCATGCAGTCATCGCACCCATACATAAATCATTGCACACTTAGACTATTGGCATTGACTAAAGGCATGCGACCGATTGCTAATTCATTTTGTTTTATTAGTTTGCACTTCATTTCTAAATTCAAATAATAATAAAATCAATTAAATCAACAAAACTATTAAACCATTTCAATATAGTGTTGAATAAATCGATAAAGTTTTTGGTACTTATTCTCACTTCTTATCAATTAATAAAAGCGGCAAAAAAGTAATCAAATACTCTGTATATTCCAAGTATTATAAGTTCTTCTCATTTTCCCGTCTCAATTGAAATATAGTCTATTATTTCAATAATAACAAAATGAATATATTTTTTTTCTCCAATTTATTGTAAATAGTTATTACATCAATCATTAATATAAATAAATAAATAATCTTATATATATATATATATATATATATCTTGTATAGTGTATAATGAAATAGATTTGTAAACTTTATATTAATTAAAATAAAATGGAAGACAAGCAAATTTATATCCATTGAATTTCATGTGTAAGTTGTGCTGGGCGTTTTCGGCAGGTGGTCGACTCTGGAGGCACAAGAATTCATCACAAAATGCTTTCAATGTGTAATACATTCATTATTTTTTGGGCAATGAATCGTTATTTTCAGAATTTTTAGTCCACTCCTCTTTTCAGGCTTTTCTCCGTTCATTGAATCTATTTATTCATCAAAAACTAGTAAAACAAAAATCTGTGAACTGATAAAAGCCCGGATCGAAAGTGGGATATAAATGCAAATTAAAAATTAATTCTTTAATAATAAGTATATAAATGACTAAAGTATATAATGAGATAATTTCTCTAAGAGGCGCTCAGGGCTCAGGGCTCGCAACACTTTACTTTATATTTATGGCAATGATTTCAAAAAAAATTCAAAAGATTTAAAATTCGTTTATTTTTCAGAAGTGAACAGAAAATGAACGAAATGAACATCGTTTGCATGCTTTCAATGATTAGATACATGAGTCCTGTGTCGGAGTCTTAGCTTTAAATACATCAATATATCAAACGTTAGAGAATATTCACTAAATGGTAAATCTAGTGAATGTAAGTTATAGGTGACTGGCATTTGCCAAATGAACCCCCCGTTGATATACGGAACCCCTCTGTTGTTGTGCTCAACCGAAACAAATGAGAAGAGAGGAGAGTTGCTGTTGAGTTACAGATAGAGAAGAGCACATAGAGAGCACATAGAGAGCACACGGAGAGCACCCAAATCAAAAGATAGTGTTGTGTCTATTGTGACCTTCCATTAGAAATCGGGTTCCAGAGTACAAACTGTGTGCATGTATGCCTACGGCGCTCGTATACCACTGATGAGCCATAGAATTGGCTGGCCTTAGTTATTGACATGGACGGCACCTAACCACCCAAATCACACATAAATCTACTACAGTTTGCATATTTGTTATTCAGTCTAAGTTTTGAACAGAATTGGTATCAAAACTGGTTTAAAGTATTTTGTAATAAATTAATGTTTGATATAAATCCCAATCAATAAGAATAAGAATAATAAGAATTTGAAATTAAATTCAAAGCATTGAAATGTAATTTAGTTTTGAACTGAAGACAACCCAAAGAAGTTTTCTGTTAATGTTTGAGAGGCCATCATTAAGACTACATGTTGTTTGGGGAACAGAGTGGGGAACAGAATGGGGAATACAAAAAGTGCTTTACAAACCCAACTTTTCTTTTGGGCGCTATTTGTCCATTGAGTCGGCAATTGAAGAGAAATAGCTTTGGGTGCAATAATGGGTGATATGATGTGTGCTTAGCTTTTGGTTTTTGTTGGCCCATCACTTCACTCTCCCGAATACCTGAAGGCAATATCTGTTTACTGGGTTCTTTACTGAACTCATGCTGACATTATATATGCCCTTCCATATCGTCTATGCATCAAACGCTAGCATTTGTTGGGTATTTATTTCATGTATTATATGTTTCCTTCTTTTAAATGATTATTCGACAAAACTATTGAACAAACTGTGGGTCCAATCATTGGACAAACCAAACGACAAACCAAAGGACATGTTTAACATTCTGTATCTTATTGTGACATTCAATGAAAGACCAATTGGTTGCAAACAAACTAATATTTATAGCCTTTGATGTCAAGTCTCTGATATCGACCCGCAGTTCCCTCACAAAGAGATTTAGGGTTTATATAGAAATGCTTTTCCAATACCTGAAACACAAAATACTTTATATTAGACTTCAATCACAAGATTTCAGTGAAGCCAAAGACATACCACAATAGTTCAGAATAAGTTCAGACGTTCATTGCTTTTGCGTGTTTTCTCACATCAAACCTTCCAGAGCACAGGCCATCAAATGCCAATACATGTCTCCCATTCTTTTATTTTGATTCAATTTCGTTGAATAATGAGATGAAATGAAATAGATTTCAGACAAATATATAAAGAGATTGAAAGCAATCGAAAACAGCAGATATTTATTCCGATTTTTCATTCGTGATGTGGGAGGGGCTGATCCCCAACTAAGTTCTCAAAGAGAGAGTAATTCTTTATTTCTCATCAGATGAAAAATAATTGAGAACATAGGATAATAAAGGGGGGGTTCACAGCCATACATAGCCCTTAGCAATAATGTCATCAATATTGAGTGAAAGCCTTGTAATCAGCAAAGGTTCGTGTAATCAACGCACCCTATGGTGTTAGTCCGTCACTCCACCTGGACCTGGATCTAACGTATCCAATGGGCGCCATCACTATCATCATTGGTTCCTTTTTTGAACAGGTGTGCACTTACCCAATAGAGTGCCCTCACAAATATGGATCCCCTCGATTGCAAGAAAGCACATCTAAAAAAAGCAAACATACAGTCTGTGTAATAAGTTTTCTACTATTTTCATATCTATATAACACCTCTCTCTCTCTCTCTCTCTCTCTCTCTCTCTCTCTCTCTCTCACCTAATTTAGTGATAATCAAGAAATACATTTCTTTACTTATAATCAAAAGCACTTTTGTTAGTATTATTAATAAAAGGTTTGAAGAAAAGTGTGTTTTGTTAAGTATGTGAACATAGGATGAAAGGTCTACACCTCTAATGGCGACCCAAACATCAATGATCTAACATTAGGCCAAAGTTAGCTCTATATTGAGAGGACTTACCCGCACTGAAATTTGTGTCCTCTTTCAAGACAAATAACAACTGAACATAATTTGAAAGAAACGTTGGAATGATTGGCGACGAATAGATTTGATTATAAAATGAGACACTTTTTGGTTAAAAAAAACAAAATTGAAGAGGAATTGTCCACTTTGTGCCTCTTGTATCCTATCGACAAAACTGGATTCAAGAGACTGAGACGGAATGAAAAATGTTTTCAGTCAATATCAGAGACCATAAGAACTGATAAAATGGCTGAAGAATGAGCCAAAGAAAGAGAGAGAAGAGAAATGCGAATAATTATATATTTATCGCAGAAGAGAAAGAAATTGCAAAAAAATAAGAGACAGAGAGTGAGAGACAACTTTGAAATTATTTTCAGGCACAAAGTGGGACCGGTTTTCCTATCAAAAACTGTGTGACATATCCTCTTAAACTGAAAATTGTTATGAATAGAAGTGAGTGAAACACTGGCCCTATAATAATATCAATCATCGGTGCAAATAATATTAACACCGATGGCGTTAGGGTTAGGACTACTATAAGAACTACCATTCGAATGCAAATTCATTAAATTGCTTTCATTGAAACGCGACGGGAGAACCCTTTGAATTATTGCAATATCTTAGGTCACCACTGACTTCAATCATGACTCAACTCTTATATTAAATGTCATTCAAATTCAAAAACATTTTTTAAGATCTTTTTTAATCTCAGAAATTCTCAAAACTGTTGTTATAGAAGAATGCGTTTAATTCTGAGCGGAATCCCCTTCCCTTCCCTTCATGTGATTCTTTTCAAAAGCCTTATAAATATCGGATCTTTGTTTAAGTGGTAATCAAAACCACAACTTCTCGAGAGTTTCGATGAATAGAATGGTATTAATTAGAGTCTTAGCTATCGTTTAACCATTACTTCTCATTTATAATTCAAAGCAAAGCTGTCGGATAACACTGACAACAACTCCCACTTCATTAAAGGTTAGCTAACTATCAGAGTAAAGGTATTGGAGTGAAAGTTAAGACATCATCAGAATTATGGCAATAACTTAGGCTATAATTTTGAAATTGTGAGCCAAACCCGAGACTCAATTGCTTACCATAACAGCTCTGAACAGTGGAGTACATGAATAACTCTCCAATAACTTATGAAATATCCTTCACCTTAGGGTGGCTTCAAATTAATTGACACACTCTTTGACCACAAGAACAGACCAAAACTCATAGAAACACTCATTTTTCACATAAACCACTCATATATTGAATAAATTGATTGGTTTTTGTTGAAAATCGACAACAAATCGAAATAAATAATAAATCGGATGAAAAATAAGAGACGTTTTACTCATGAGATTCAAAGGAGAAGTGAAGTGAGAAAAAGGGACCTCAGAGGTAATAAACAACAAAAATCTCTGCTAAGAAGTAATGCAAACCAAATGCAAAACCAATTCATAGAAAACATAGTTTTGAAGACAAAGTGCTTTGTATTGGTTTTTTGGTTAGTATTCTGTGTTTTATTATCAAAACAAGAATTGAAAAACATTTGTAACATTCTTTAGTGGGTCAGTCCTAACAGTCCTTACAGTCAGTGCACTCTTTTACGACCTGTAATTACAATTACATTATATAAAAGTTACTGTTTTATAACTAAGGGGTAAAAAAGCACTAGTGATGCAATTTATTGCACATTTATTGCTTGTTAGAGGGTGTTTATGGTGGGTCTAATCGCCAGTTCAAGTGATTGGGAGCCCCTCTACTTTTATTACTGTCACAAAGTGTCTCTAACTGTCCCGTAACTCTTATGGATGCCATTACCAGCGGTATTGCTATTTGAGTTACCTGTCATCAAATTTATTCAATGTTTGACTAAATTTATAATAACTTAACAATGATTTAGAAATCAATAGTTTGTCTGAATTGACAATAATTTTCATTATTATTATAGTTATAGTTATAGCTTCTCTTCAATAGTAAATACAAATCAGAGTCAAAGCGTGTGAGCCTTAGCCTGAGCTCAGCCTCCAGTCGGTCGTACAATAACTCAATTCTAGTGCTCATAAACATCACATTTACTGTTATATGTCTGATATGTCTGACATCGACCGACGTTTAGCATCACTTCTCTACTCACGGATTATATAAACACAAAAAGTATTAAAGCGTTTCAAAAGAGTCACAATTAAAGTGATATCACATAAAGTCAATGAAATACCGATTTCTTAAGCATTTCTTAAATCATACCTTTTGTTGATTGCTATTAAATTTGCCGCCAATTTGTTTGAATATTTATTTCGCGATTTGTTTATTAGAAGAAAATAATTATGCGATCATTGAATTTATGGCACAATTCATACAAACATTACTTTGCATCAGAATAACCGAACGGTTCAGCTCTGATCCGCTCACTTGACAATAATGTCAGCCACTCTGCTATGGATTCTTCGCGCTCTGGTATCGGTTATAATATCACTGGTGAAGAGAACTCACTCTCAGATCTCCATTTTGGTGCAAAAGCAGAGCCAAGAGGCAAAGCAAGCCATAGAAAACTGTAATCAATCATTTTGGCGTTGGTTTCGGCCCCCTTACAGTGCAGCGCAGCCTCGCTTTTATCTACAATAGGATAGCTGTGCACTCCTGTGCCTCTCCTGTGCTTTCCGTAAATAATTCTGTTTCTCTTATTCGCTAAAAACATTTATAGAAAAAAACTAAAAATATTTTAAATAAGAAATACTTTTATAACCAAATAATTACATCAAATATGCAATCAATTTAAGGCACAATCGATGCAAACATTTGGCATTTGAGTCCTATTCTATGCATAAACTGCTTATTATATTATATTTGTTTTGAATTCTTTTGAATACTTTTGAAACTCACATTACTTTGTATTTCTCTGAAGAGGATTCCAAGTGAAGACAAGATCCAATTCTTCGATTCAGCCATTCTTTTGCCATTATTATTAAAATCTCTAAATTATGTCATAAAATGGGATTTTTCATCGATCAGTGGTGTGTTTGCAAATGCCATAACATGTCTGTCCATTCTATTCATCCAATTATGAAAAGCATAAAAGTTTTTTTTTGTTGAGATAATTAGGCCAACGGAGAGGACTCATGTTGAGTTTGTCGGGTCTGTTGGGTCAGTTGCAAAAGCTTGGGAACGACTTCTGTTGAAAACAAACTGACGATATGGCCGTTATATGTGACTCCAAAATCAGATCTAAATATTCATGAATTCAAGAGTGGTATGAGTGGTGAGCATAAGACTAACATTAATAATACAAATATTACTCACCCTATTATGGAGAGTATCCATTGAGAAGCGACACATTTATAACTTATATATATATATATATATTTATTCAGCCGAGAGTGAGATATAGCCTGTGCTCTCATAGATCCCATCGTTATATGTGTGTGCAATAGATAACAGTGAGACCCACTCTCTAGAACTCTATTGTTAATAAAATATGTGAATCTCTATATCTATTGAACGAAATGAATAATATTTCATTAAAGTCATAACAAGCAAAGCCATAGACATTAGAATGAGTTACTATAACTTACTTGTGTTCAAGTGATGGCCAAAACCATTATCAGACAATTTTGTCTTTAAATGACATCTTCATAGCCAGCGTTACTTTATTTGTCGCATCACTCAATAGATGAGTTATTATTGGCTCAGAACAACACAAACCCCATAAACAACTCAAACTATTATTTGATCTCATATTTGAAAGATTATAAGCAAAAATTGTTTTATATCGTATGACGGGATGAACCCTATCATCAATTGTAATACCAGAGCTCTAAATTAGAAAAATCTCATTAGTTTTTGTTTTGATAATTTATTAATATATTACAGTTATGAGGGTTGGCCATCGATCCACTTGTAAGTTCCAACATTGTATTATTCTCATCAATGTGTAGCTCTAAAATCTCGATTAAGTATTTGTTTTGATATTCATTTACTAATAAATATTAAATAATAATAATATTTCTCACAAAATAATCAAATAAGAAAACTAAGAAAATTGTAACTTATAAGCAAATGACCAAACAGTGATTATTCTATCAACATTAACTTTTATGTAATATTCAGTGGTGTCCCACCTTATGGTAATATTAGAATTGAGAATTGAAAATGTCATTTCTTAGAATTTTCATAGTCTTTTGAAAATTAAATTATCGCAAATATAATTGTTTCTTCAGATAAATTTTAGTTTGATTCTAAAAATTATACTTGATCAAAATTAAATTATATTAAACTGCTTTCCATTCTAATTGAGTCCTCACTTTAAAAAATGATATAAAGTTAATTTTAAAAGAGTGCACATCCCTGATATTAATAAATTACTTTAATTTGATAAATACTATTACTATTAATACATACCATTAATTTTATTGATTTATTGATGAAATTATAACTGTTTCTCATATTTTATTTCCATAATTGAAGTGTGAATTCAATGATTTGAACCAAATAATCGTTTTAAACTAAACTCAAACGAGTTGTGGTATAACTCTGTGAAACTCTGGAAGATCACTGATTTAATATTGAAACTAACACTTATATCAATTGTCTTCTTATTGATCTCTATTTGAAGTGTTCAAATAACTTATTGAATCCCAAATCCAAGAATAATTTGTTTTAAAGATTATATTTTAACAAAACTAACAAAATTCAAACCATATTTGACTTCTGTTTGTTTAAAAAACAAAAGAATTGTTTGATTTATTAAAACATTTGAATGAAACTACAAATGAGACTAAAATATTAACTTCGATTCCTTCAACATTGAAAGTGAATGTCTGTTTATGTTTGAAATTGTGTTAACTTGGTTTCACTTATTGCAGGATTCATTACTACATTTACTTATTTGTTCTTTTGATTGACAGATATTTTTTTAAAAATTCAAAACATATGATTCGGTAATAAAAGTTTGTTATCGGAAGCTTCAGCAATAGCTCCTTATTCTGAGTGGGGATGAGATGAGAGCTCATTTTAAAAGTTTAATGCAGTGACCTTTAGTGCACTTTACTGTTAATGTTGTCTAATTGTGTCGTAAAAGGAGCGGGTTTGAGGCCGTCAGTAAAGCCAGTCGTGGATTTGCATTATATGACCACTACTGGTGTAAGCGTTGAATAAGTGCCTCAATAAAGACATTTCAACTTTAAAGGTGTGTCACATGAATGTCAGTGGAGAGCCTAACCTAAAGTCATTGATATATCGTACAAAACAATCAGAAAAATTGCGTTTCAGTCAAATATTTTCAGTTGAAAACTATATTTGTTGAGAAAAGACATGTTATTCCGATCACGAATCCAATTCATTATGTTTTTCAAGTGAAACTGGTAATATTTCTTCTGATATATATTAATATATCAAATCATATCAAAGATAAATCATCTGACGTTTAAAACCTGAATTTATATCTTTCTTTTGAAAGAATGTGAAACTTCTGACTACTCCTGAAAATGTCAGCAAATGATGAAAACGAAAAAATATTGGACTCCAAGTCTTGTATTTTGAGGTATTTTGAGGTAAATAACTTTATATTCAATTTTATTCTCACACATCGTATCCGCAATTCGTTGTTTTCATTGCAATAAAACTTTATTATCATTTTTTGAATGACTTTTTCTATCTATTTATTCAACTGTAAGACAACTTCTGTTATTAGTTTTGGATAAACCATTGATTTAAGAATATTTCAAACTCTGAGATATCTTTTGAAAAAATGGCTCAAAATTGTCTGCATTTCGTCTCAAAGTAGAGATTCTATGAGTGATAACAATTATTTATTACTTTATTTTACTTTGTCTTTTGTTTATACCGTATTATCTCATATATGGGTGTATTCCAGTTTATAATGAATTTAATGTTATTACTGGTTTATTCTGTTCTATCATTTAAGTTAAAATTGTAATATAAAGGTCTTTCTTTACACTACACTTGGACCGACATTTTGAAGATTTTAGTGTAATGTAACACGGTACATTTAATATATAGTCAAAAATAAAATATTTGTTATCTAATATATACATTAGAAGCCAAGTAATCTATCTTTAGCAAGCTTTCTCTAAATGAGCTTACTGAAGTGTTTCAAGATATATCTTTTTTAAAGACGTTTTCCCTTAAATTTTTGAATTTTTAGTGATTATAATCGAAAATATAATTATTGTGACATTTAAACACTCAAACTATGAAAGAATGAGAAATTGGGAAAATGAGAAAATGAGATTGATAAATTAAGAAATCAAACAAATATTATAAACATTGTGTGACTAGTAATGTATCCACATATCTTTTTTCTAAGTAAACGAAGTGATTAGAATTTTATTTTTCCTTTTATTTGATTTTTAAAAACAATCACATTTAAAATTTATTAAAATACTTTTACTTAGAGTTTGATAGCATATTTCCTCAAATAATCAAGTTTCATTTCATTATTAAATGATTGACAAGGGAGAATATTAAACAATAATAAATATGATGATACAGAGAAAGAAGCTCAAAAACACTCAATCTATTGTATGAATAGACAAAATTTCAAAAGATTTGTACATTTATTGAATAATATTAATTAAAAATCGGATGAAATACAGATTACTTCAATCAAAGGACTATAACTATCACTGAATGATTTCAAGTGAAACCTAATTATAATAAATTATAGTCGTTAGGAGTCGTTCCTTAAGATAAGCCAATATTAATCTGATTTAATGTCGTTTTATTAAAATTATAGCTCTTTTTGAAACATATTTTTCACTTGTTTTCTAATTAATCATTTTATCAGATGATTCTCACAAAAGAACCAAAATAGTGATCTATTTGTTAAAATTGTTTCAATTAATGAGAAATTAATTAAAATATTTTGAATTTCAGACTAACTTTGAAGACTTGATCTTTGATTAAAATGTTGTTTTTACGAAATGTCTGAAACGAAAACGGCGTCACTTTAAATGAATGAGTTCTTAGTTTATGGACAAAGAAATAAATAATTGGCAAATGTCTGACAATTCAGCCAATATCTGAAGGGAAGTGATGGTAAGCGAGTGGAACGTCGTGACCACCTGTGCCTTAAAATCAATACATTAATGGAGAGCAATATTAGATGTTTGGAAATATTACATACAATTACGCCGAAAGTGATGGAAGCGGTGGAACCGATGCAGCAGTTATTCACATAATATACGCCGAAAGAGAATTCCCGAGTGATTCCAGCGCTCAGTAATTATAGGTTTGAAAAAAGTCCAGAAAAACAAAATTCGCTCACATTTTAGAGGAGATCACGAATAGTGTGACATTTGATAGGACTCTTGTTTTCTGTTTATTTTTGTTTTGAGGCATAAATTCCCTAAAACTCTGTATTTTCTTCTATTTGTGATTCAATTGTAAATAAATTAACTCTCCTTTCGATTGAAGCAATAATTTATATGTTTTTCACTTTCGGTAAAGCATTTCACTATTTATATGTATTTGAATTTCATTTGTTTTTCATACTTTCCTTTGACTCAATTCTTCCCAAAATGGTGTTATGTTTGGCTCACAATTCCTAAATGACCCGTTTCTTTGTCAGTTCAAACTTTTAGTTTGATTGAAACAATTTTACTTTTCTTTGATATCATACTCTGGATATGCATTCAAGAATTGGATCGATAACAAACAGAGTTGGGGTGAGTTGAGTGAAACTGTGCTTTAGATTTGTTTCACATTGAGGGGATTGGGCTAAAGTAGAGATAACTAATCCTAAAATTACATCACATATTGCATGTGAAGCCTTGTCTCTCGTGGGGACTCATTCATTGAATGTCAAACCCGAGAGAGAGAATAGGGATCCAAAAATGCACTCAAATCGATTGGATTTCACTAACGCATAGAACGCACAGAATATACCGAATATAAAGATTTCTCTTATCAGAGTGTGGGTGGAGTAAACACTAGCAAAGAGTTCCCCATATATTTGATTTTCTTATACTCTTCATTAATAATAGCAAACACTGTGTGTGTGTGTGTGTGTGTGTGTGTGTGTGAGTGTGTGAG
>JAQIXD010002032.1:0-11927 GCA_034699985.1 Minunthozetes semirufus | reverse complement strand
GAAATTATTCCTATTTTTTGTTCGGTTCAAATCGGTTCGGTTTAATTTCGGTTCAAATTTTTTGAACCGAACCGAACTGACTTTTTAGGAGTGCTGAACCGAACCGAACCTAAACCGACAATTTGGACCAATTTTTTAACCGAACCGAACCGTTCTTCACCTCTAATTCAAATAACATTGCATTCATTGGATGGTAATGAATGACAAAAGAGTTTTGGAACACAGAATAAAAAAAACAAGAAACTATAATAGAATTCAGTTTTAGGCCTATCATTTCATAATCTCAATATTTATTTCTCCCAATCAAATATTGAGAAAGAAAATAGAGCTGTCCAAGGAGGTGAACACCTCTTTGTTTTCTGGGTCCCCAAATGTTAAGATTTTCGCATTTTAACCCCCCTTTAAAATGTTAGAGTTTGCTCAGGTCTGCTTATAATAGAAATTAGAAATAGAATAGTATTTATATTATAGTAAACAAAAGATACAATTTTGGAATAAACCATTGAAATGCTGTTTTCTCACAAAACTCTTATTATAAATAACAATAATTGGAACCATAGGAATGACTGACAAATTATTTTGTATGACTTCATAAGAGTTTATCCAAGTTTTCATCCATTGATTTCCAAGTTTTTATATAAACAGAGAACTCATACGTATTAACGTTAGAGAAATAATTTTGAGAATTCCTGAGGTTAAACATATAAAAGAAAAACCACAGGAGATCTCTAAACAGATAATCGCAATGAAATTATATCCACATATAAGTGAATGCAATTAATTTGTAATAAAATTAATGTTCATCACAACCATCGCTAATGAATCAATAGGTTTTCATAGCTTTGCATATAATTCATGTGTTTTGTTATAAATGTTATCAATATTTAATTTTTTTACAAAATTTAGTTATAATTTTAATTCAATTCTGAAATATTTTGATTCCAGGCCTTCAACTTATCTTTCGATGGATTTAGTAAAAAGAAAATCAATGCATTTTCCTGAGGGCTAACTACTCAAGTACTCAATTAATCGATTCTTTTAAATCAAACAAAACACAATTTTTTCAACAAAAAACAAAAACGAAAGAAAGACTGAATTAATTGAGAAAATTTTCAGATCAACAAAAGGAGTAAACCTCGAACTCAAACAAAAATAATTTGAAATTCCATTTAAAGGAGCCTTCATTTGATGAAAGATTTTATTATTTCGAATCAAGAGATGAATGAAACAAACATCTAATGAAACACAAAACCCAAACTTGAAAGCATTTTCAAATCATTTGATTAATTGCGATATTTTTTGTGAAAAACTAAATACAAATAAGAATTTAATTTTCTTAACGCATTACCAGAAAAAGGAAATCATCTTATATTCAATAATTTGTTGGATGTGTTCGCTATTAATGATGAAAAACAATTTAAGTAAATGGAAATTCATTTTTCGCTAATATAAAGGATCCATTAGTTCTAATAATCAATTAGAATAACTATCTTGTTTAGTTTGGTTTCAATAAGATGGAAATTTTATAAGTATATTCCTTTTCAGAAAGAATTCATGGAAAATGGTATTCATTCGGGAATTTTCCATAAATATAATATAATATTTGTTGTGATTCTAAGTAATCTTTTGTTAAGAATGTTTACTGGATAATTGATGGCTAATTTAGAGAAAACTTATATATCTATATTATTTAGAAAATTCGGAATTTAAAAAATAAATTCTTTTAAATTAGAGACACAATTAAGTTGAAAATTTAATCATAATACGTCTATTGAGCATCTTTTCAAAAGATATTGAATCTATGAAATCAATTTTTAAAATTCTGATTCATGTGTTTCATGTAAACAATTATTGATTATAGTTTTGAGAATTCACTTTCAAAATGAAAATTATCTCATGTTTTGACTGAATTAAAATCCTTGAGTAATAAGAAGTGCTCGAAATTAAATGACTTTTGAGTGGTTTTGCAAATACTTCACTCAAAATCTGATCCAATATTGAGATAATTTCTAAGAATTTCTGTTTAATATAAGAATCACTTGAAATCCAATCATTTATTTCAATTATAAATGAATTTTGAATCTGCAATACATGTAATTATATTAAATTGATATTTATATTAATAAATTGATGTATCTTTACTATCAATGATTCAGTGAAGCGCAGAAATCTATCAAACTGTATATTAGAGAGAATTAAAGGTAATATCACTAATATCTAATATATTTGGCATTTGTTTAGAAATCTGTGAAATTTTGAGCTAAACATCACATTCCTGGGTATTATTCTGTGAAGAGTGAGTGTATTATTAGTGGTAACTATACAACTATCTCGAGATAAAACTAGTGTCTGAGTGTGGGCACCACTGGCCCTGAAAACTCATCTCTTAAAAGGATTATATGGGAAGTAATTGGAAATATAGATTAAATGATTAATATTTTGGTAAACTCTTGGTATTTTTCTTAGCAATAGACTAAGTTCGAGATAATTATAAGTTTTGTGAACGGAGTGACAGTTCTTAAGTGAAGTGCCTTAAGGTTAGGCGTTTAATTGGATGATAATAAGTGATATAATGTATGTCACACAATGAGAGCCAACAAAATCAATATCTGAGGAAAAAAATCCAAAGTCTGGACTGAAAAGCATTTCATAGGCTTTCCATAACATTTTCATTCAAAGCAATGATATTTTGACGCATTTTTTCGTCGCAATGTTTTCTTGGATTTAAGACATGAATAGAAAGCATACAATTCAAGGCACAGAATATTATATTAATATATCAAAAGTATTTTTGGACTTTTCCTCAAAATCTTCAATATTTTTGTTTGAAACACAACTCTAAGTCATCTATTGATTCAAATTCAAAACAATTTCATCTGAAATGATGAGAAACGATCGGACATCTGGGATAGACTTCTCATTCTGTTCTCTCTATTTCAGCTAACTTTGAATTTGGTTTCGAAATTCCGAATAAAATGACAAATTGACGCAAAAATGGATCACTTCTCTGATATTGTCTTTAGTTTAACTATAATTGAAGTGTCAGTCAATATGTCCTCAAAAAAACATTTCGATTCAATTTTCAGTAATAATTGATTAAAGAGTTTTTAAAACTGCTTTTATTATAAAATATTTTTCAATAAACTCGACATTAGAGGGAACGGGATAACTAAAGGGACAAATAATCCCAAAAGTGACATTTCAATTGAAAAAAATGTCATAAATAAAAAATTCAATATTTTAGAGGTTTCTCAACATTTTTCAGTAATATTTCAAATATTTTTCGGAAAAGAATTTAATTTTCTCTAAAAAACTAAATTAAAACTCATATTTATATTGAAAAGTAATGTTAGGAATAAAATGTCGATTCTATTGGAATTTCGATGGAATGGTTTGAATTTTTTGTCCGAAAATATAAAATATAAAATTCAATGACAACTATGATAACTGTCAAAGAGAACTCTCATTATAAGAATCGCTAATTGAACCCAAAAGTGGATCTCTATTTTGAAGCCTATTTTTAATGCCTTTTGGTTATAGTTTTAATGAATTATCATTTGTTTCGACAAAAATTATAATTTGCAGCAAATGTTATGTTAATTATCATTGAGTTCTTGAATGCAAATTCACGAATACAATGGATTAAGAATAAGAAATATACAGAATTTGGAGCACAGAATAAACAGAATATTCTTTGTTAATAAGGAAAGAAAAATATATTAGAGATGAAAAAACGGAATCATTTTGTTTTGAGAATTCAAATCTCCTTTCATTTAAAGGCAAGAAATAATAGAAACAGAAATAAAGCGAAAATATTTTCAATCAAAGAGAAAGATAGAAAAAATTCAAATAGAGATGAAAACTGTAAAAACATTCATGAAATACATTGAGTGCTGAGAATACAAAAAATATGTGAATTTTGTTATATAAGACATAAGACATGAATAATACAAAGAAAACAATAAATCAATGGATTCTCGAAAAGCATTCGATTAAAGGATGAATTTTGGGGCAAATCTTCTCTCATTTAGTTATGCATTGGTTTTGGTTTTTGCGGTCTTTTTAACACAAATTGTTAGCAAATGTTATGAGAAATGAACTGAATTTAACAACTGAGCAATGAATACATACTGGTATGTACTAGCAGTGAACTATTGGACTTTTTCGATGAATTGCGCGACACTTGGCTATGATTAGGGGAAGAGTCACTCGATTTTTGGTCCAAACAATTTTGTGTGACTGTAACCAAAGGGTGAATACTTGCACTCCCTATAGAAATATAGGTTAGGAATTTCAGTATACATATAATCGGTTCAATTTTGTTGATATTTTTGGGAATATAACTCTCAAATCATTTGTTCACAGATTTTCAGATTTTCTGCATTTGTTTTGACACTTATTTTGTCTGACATTTTGACGGCACATAAGAAGAGGCAAAAGACAGCGAAAGCATTGCTTAAGAATATGATTAGTCTTGAGATTCATGTATCGATAGAACAAATAAAAGAGAGAATCAATTGAGTAATGGATAAATGGAGTGATGGAACGAATGGTCGTACATGTACCTGCCCTTCCTCTTGAGGTGCTTTCACTTTCTGTTCTATGATAGCTAAGACTATGCAACCTCTCTGTCAATCCATGTATTTTGTCTGCCAGTCCTCCCACCGTTGAGTGACTCTTATCGACACTTCCGCTGTTATGTAAGACAACTTCTTTCTTGTTATTAGAATCACAATAATTATGAATTATGATGTCATGAGTCAGTTCGGGAAGAGAGCCGCCGGTGTTGTGAGAAGTGATTGGAGCGCACGCTGTGGTCGACGTGACGGCAGCCATCTATACATAGGGGACAACCAATTCATGTCAATTAATGTCAAACCAATTGAAAATATAACACAAAAAGTGTAATAATTTATTATTAATTATACGAAAATCGCTTTAAAAATATTTCAATTGATTGTCTTATAGTTTAACGCAAAGAAAGAAACCTTTAAATATTTCGTTCACTAAAGTCATTAAATTCACAAATTTATATATTATGTGTATATCAGACACACATTTATATATTGAAATGCCTCTGGATATCAAACATCAAACTATTATGAGATTCTCAAAGTAAATAAAATCCAAAATCAAATGATAGAAAAATTCATTATTACATTTGAACGGAAAAAATCATTAAATTGTGATTAAGTCAATGCGTTTAATATGTGTTTAATAAAGGCGAGTGACAAAGGGGAGTACCTTCCTTAGTCATACCTCCCTACCAATCATAATTTTGCGAAATTCCCATAGATTTTAGAAATTTTTAAATTTATTTATGTTTTTCGATAAGATATCCAAACTGATCCTGTTTTAATCTGTTATTTGAGTTCCCATAAGAAACATAGGTTGCCATAACCCAACCCTTAATCTAACTTTATATTAAATTTAAAATATATGCACAACAACAACAAATATGTAAAGAGCAAACTCAACTTCATTCAACTAATTTGAATACTAACTTCTGTTTAGTTATTTTGCATATTTGAGAGGATAAGCAAAAAAGGAGTAAATTTTTCAAAAACAGATCAAATTCTTAATGTTTAGTCACTATAATAGTGACTATAATTTAGTTGGAATTCTCTTGATTTAAATTTTAATAATAATAATGAATCCCAGAGAGGAATATATGTTATTGTAAGCCAGCAATTGCTCCCTTTCCTGAATAGAGATTTTGATTAAATGCAAATTTAATTATTCAAAAAACAAGAATTCCTATGAAAAAGAGAGACAGAGAAACAGCAGTTATCAAACTTATTGACAAATTTAAAACCCGTTTTAGAATTGATTTAAAAGTCAATAAAACATTTAAATGAACTAAACTTCACTTATAGTGAGAAAAAAATATTATTATTTGCTCTGAATTAACAGATAATTGTATTTAATTATTGCATTGCTTTTCATATAATACGATAATAACTTCATTAATGAAACTATTAATGAATTATTCAAATCTATTTGAACTCAAACTTCAAAAAACATATAATTTCAGTCGTTTTTAAAAATCAATGAATACTTTGATTATAGAGAGAAACAAATAAAACAAAAATAACAAAAGTTTTGCAAAAATATAATTAAATATAAATAACTATATATTAATGCGAAATAAATTAAAAACAAATGATTGAACTGACGGTCAGGAGTTTGGTTCCTTCGGGTACTGATTGTGAGGGAACGCAGTGTTTTCCAATACTTATTTTGTTGACCGGGGATATAGACTTCTTTACAAACGATAGGAAGAGCCGTCTAATCAATTCTCGAGGCATTTCCACTTCTAAATATATATCCATAAACCGTTGAAAGCCCTCCAAATCCATATCCTTTATGAGGAATTCCGCAGTATTTTTGAATAAATGGGAAAAAATAAGTAATTAATGGTCGACTAAATTGCAAAAAATGCCATTAAGGTTGAGCTACTAATTAAAAACACTTACACCTTCGGGGTTATATCTCGCCAAAGCGCCGTCATCTTTAAACTCTGTCTCTAAAACATCGATCAACTTTTTCGTAGAATCTAATTTATGGAAGGAAAGGGAGAGAGAAATGAAATTTCAGATAAATGTATAATAAAAACGGTTTTTATTTGGGAAAAAAATTTCGAAAAAATTTTGGATTTGAAAAAAATTCATTAAAACAGTTATCGTTTGAATTGAAATCCATTTACTTATTCTAAAGATTGAAAGCGAGAGTAAAGTCACAAAAGGATAGGAAAATACTTGAGTTGGCACTCAATTTATGAATAATATTCATTAAATGTGTTTTGAAATTCGCTTAAAACAAAATTATTGTATAAATAGGACTGAACTGCACTGAATTTATTGAAAATTTCTTAGAATTTGTGAACAGAATTCAAATATAATTGTTTTGTTGTTATTTGGGATGAATTTTGTAATACAATTATTAAATAGTTTGAACACAACTCGTTATTCACCGCCTTTCCAGAGAACAGCTTATTTGGCAAATGATTTCAATTAAGTGTTAAATGACTTGAGTTTATCACTCGTTTCGCTTCAAAATCTCTTATCATTTGAAAAAAACAAATGAATTTTTCTGAAGTGAAGCAGTTTTGGAGAAAAACACAAAGAAAAAGTCACAAAATGATTAGTCTAAATGTTTTCGATGGTTTATTGAAATTTTATTTACTATTACTTTGGAAGACATCCATTGCAAAGACTAAGACTAAAGCGTGAAATCATAATTGAAGGCAATTATTCAGAAAATTTAATGGAATATAATTCATAATTGTAAGGGTATATAACTATATATAACTGTATATAACTGACAAAATGTATTTAATATATCAAATTAATGACAATCAAAAGGCAAACTTTTTGTGATAATCAATCATATGTTTGTTGTTTCGCTTATAAAGTAAATCAATTCTCAATTCACTAGTTTTTTGTTTTGAGAGTACTTAACGTTAGACAAAAGCATAAACAAAATTAATATAACATTTATATATTGATTGATAAAAATATCAATAATCTGTGTCATGCCATCAAAAGGTCTCAGTATATGATGGCATAAGTCTTAAGATGGGAGAGAGATATGATTCTTAGAATTTACTGGAAATTTGAAATTTGGGTTTTATTTTATTGAAGACGAGAAGAGAAGACAAATGTATAAAATTGGAACTCAATAGTGATATTCGATATGAAATGATGTGCTGAAGAAGAAGAGAGTGGTTTCTAACCGTTTGGCAAAAAATAACAGACATCAGTGTTATGGCATCGGATGACAGGACTTATATGGTTAGCAATTTTTAATAGTAAACTATTCTTTAAGGAAGACTTCCTAACAGTTTTAACTGCACTCAGCACTGGTTGAGGTATAGGCACAGACAGAGGCACAGGACATATGGTGATTACGATCTGACTATCAATTAGGAGAAATCCGATGAATGAGTTTTACTCATAATTTTCATAACATTTAAAGAGTATTAACGAATACTATTTTATCGCTCAAAAAGTAATGACTTTTCTCAGTATTAATAAATCCTTTATTAGAGTGAGTGGAGAGACGTCTGCAACGAAATTATGGCAAAAACAGAAAATTATGTTTTGCTTTCCTTTTGATGACACAATTGAAAAGGAAACCAACAAAATGTACTCAATATTATAGACTTTATGTCACATACGATATATAAGACATGAATTTATTTTGCCCTCAAATATAAGTTTTCTCTGACTTTACATTACATTTGAAATAATAATAAAAAACATTCAAAAGAAATGAAATGAAGTAAAAATGGAAAAATGAAAAACTCTCTGAAATACTGTTTGAAAAACTCTTCACTCACTTTAAGATTACAACTTTTAAGCGAAAACAAACTTAACTCAGAATCGATCCAAAACTCTGTATTTTTGTTTATCTTTTCAGTTTTAGGTTCAATTTAAATATAGTATTTTATGGCAACTGTTAGACATTAAAACTTATATTTTTCACTAATAAAACCAAAATCTTTAGCTAAACATTGCAAATAAAACTTATTAAACAAGAATAAACTTACACTGAATATATTCCTGGAGCTGTTCGAACTCAGAGGGCGATAATTTTTCCCATTTGAGAGTCATTTCAGCCTTTGTTTTGTGAGACTAATTCAATAACGAAGTCATTGATTAATAAGTTTTGTGCAAACAATTGACGGAATAATTCATGTTTTGATGTTTTGATGATTCCGTGAAAATCATTTTTAATTTTCTTTTTTTTTATAAAAATAACTTCAAATGAATTCACTTTCAAATGATTTGCAAAACAAAAGTGTTTTGAAATCTTCTTTTTTTTCTGAGACTTTTGTCTGTTGTTTAACAGTTTTTTGCACTAAATTCTCAGTCAATTCTCAGTCTTTAATATTATTATTATTATTATTCGTAAGTTTTTATTTTTATCTTCTCTTTTCTTTCCATATGATTGCAGTGAATATATTTTTTCTCGTGTTTTCACTGTTTTGGTTGACTTCTTCAGCAAATGTATGTAAAACTGGATGTTCTGTCGTCTTATGTGTTGCCTCACATTCGGATTCTATTATAATGAATCGATGAGAAGCCAATACAATAAATGTTTATATCGTTCACACATTGATAGAAGACATTCATGACTTACACTAATTATATTAATATAATTAATTGAAGAGCCCTTCAAATTAGTGATAGTTTTGTATTTAACGGAATCTAAACTCATTTCCATTAGTTTTGGTTTTCACTGCAAAAACTTTCAAATGTTTAGCATTAGAAGAGCCAAACATTTTGAGCGAATGATAAAAATATCAGACCTTTATATACGTTCACTACTCTTAGGCAACAGAATGAGTACAGAATGCTCTCAATATTCTCAATGTTATTATAGCGATAATGTTAGAGGTTATACCCGTCCACAGAACACACAGCCAACAAATTACGTAACAATACTTTTACCAATACTTTTACCACCACAACTCTTATCTGAACTTATAAAATATTCTTGATCATCTCGACACTCAATTCACTTTTATTGATGCATTTTTGTGCTACAATTTTAACGAATATATGAATATTTCTCATATTTTTATTACTTGTATTTGAAGCGATGTTTTGAAGAGACAATCGATTAAACAAATTCACAGAATTCAATGATAATGATGTTAGGAATACCCCATATGTCTGAGTGTATGAATAGTATTGCAGAATCCTAATATTCTTCGAACACGTCATCGATTTAACGCCTACTTTCCTGATTCTGTGCCGAGGATTGGCTGAACTTTTATTTGGGAATTAAACTAACTTTACTTCATTTCTAGTCTTGTGTTAAGTCTTTTAGAAGTTTCGCATCGATTCAGACTTTTCTTATAAATAACGTCATTCTTAATACAAATGAGAAGTTTTGACAATAAATCAAAGACTAAAAAATAAAATATTATAATAACTAATAATTCAATCGCATTATAATCAGATTATTTAAATTTAAAGCAATTTATTTGATTTATTCCCTCATATTTGCAAATATTTTTCTCAAAACTTAGAGCACAACCCAAAGGTTTTATTCGACCATTTATTTAATTTATCACTAAATTCATCAAATTTAATGACATTTAATGATATTTTTACTGAATTTTGAATGAGGTTTAAGTCTAACGCTTAAGTCGTCTAAAGATTAAAAATTTATTTTTATATCACTTTTTTGAACGGATTTGTGTCTAGAATTTCATTTAACAGATTCGTTGACTCATTTTCCTCACATCAAATATAATACCCACAGTTGGGAAACGCCATCATATATATTCCAAATTGTGAAAGGTTAAAAGGCCTTATTGTCAATTTTCTTTTAGTAGTTTCTCAACTCAACTCAAATCATCATGCTCAGCTAATCAAACATTAGAAAACAATAGAAAAAACATAAGTAAGTTTATTCTGCAGTTTTTAAGTTTTGACTTGCTTAATTATTTATCGAAATAATCTTATAATTGAATGTTTGATAGATCTATTATTTATTAATTTTATGGTAAATTATAAATTCATTTGAAAAGAAAGATCAAATGATCTGATTTTGTCTGTAAAAGAATCTGTGTTTAGAGGATAAGAACCAAAAACCAAATTAATTTGAGGTTTGAAATCGATATCTATATTAATATAGGATTTAAGGATTGAATTCATTAATTCATAAAATTATCTCAAATTCACTATTATTATGAAAAACAAAGAATTATCTGCTTTTTGTGAATTCAGTTCTCAATAATTCAATTGCTATTCATTTGAAGGAAATTCATCTTCTTTTGTATTCATATCTTTCTTTTCTTTTATTAATGCTCTTTCAGTAAATGCTTTCAGTTTTAATGAATTGAATTCAATATTAAGACAAATATTTATTAAACAAATTTTTCAAATTTTTGAGCCATTATTTTGGTGTCGTTTGTAATAAACAGTTAATTATTTTAAAAGTTATTAATTTATTTTTATTTTTTATATAATTGGGTTTTATTTAAATTTTATTATCTTTCAGTTTATAATTGAGTTTTATTTTTCATTAATTTCTTAAAAACAATTTTTCACTCTTTTATCAGATTTAAGATCAAATGCGAGATTAAAAGTCTTTTAACTGATTTTCTGCTCTAAAATATCATTTAAATTACTAAAGCATAGAAAGACCTAGTTAACTTTCTTTTTCTGACAAATCATATTCATAACTAATTAATTAATAATAATTATCTCATTTTATTTCTATAATTCTTTTGAAAGGACACTAAATTTCTATTATTTTTATTCGTCTCTTAATTGTTAATAAAATACTCGTTAATCAATTGCAAGAAATTGCAATATTTTTATATTATATTTAATTATTATTAATTCATTATTTATATTATTTTCCTGCTATTAGTGATGACCTGTCAGTTCATGTTTAGTCTTGTGGGCCAAACACTTACGTAAAATTGAAGGATTTTATGGTAATTCAGGGGTGGGCAAGCTATTCTAATTCTGAAAAATTAACTCCTTTGGGCAGGAAATGGTGATTCAAAAATTGGTGGTTGACCCCCGCTGTTCACAACTACTTTAAAAGTAGATTAATAATACAGATGAGTACACAATTATTCATAAGTGACGCCCAATATTGGTAATAATAGGGAAGAGTCGCTTCAATATATGAAATAAATTCAAAAATAATTTCATAATTTAATGAATATGAACACTCTTGGTCAGGCATAGCCAAGGGGGGGAATAGCCTAAAATCCCCCCCTGAGTCGGAAAAATCCGACAAATCCCCCCCCTGAGATTTGGGAAAAATAGAGGAAAAATCGGCCAAAATTGACCACCCCCAAGGAAAAGTCAGCAATGGCGGAAAAAATGGCGGAAAATCCGCCATTTTGTCTGTTAATTCAATAGATTTAGTTAATTTAATTGGATTTATGTTATATT
>JAQIXD010002031.1:0-11928 GCA_034699985.1 Minunthozetes semirufus | reverse complement strand
AAATGAAATCTGCTAGAATAGAGTGGCTTTAACATTGTGACTCTCATAGGAGCTGCCGGTGCTAGTGAAAATGCCTGTTATAATCGATTTATGCTATAATCGTAGCTGCTATAATGGCATTACAACTGTAATACACATAATTGGTCTGAAATTATCTTTTATTTTATTAAATAATTAATTGGGATTTTAACAAGATGTTGGTTTAAAATTATATAATATTATAAATCTCTAGGATTATTTGAAGGATAGTTTGCCAAATCGAATTGAATAACAAATTGAATTGAATTTAAGTTTTTATAAGTTCTGCAAAAATTTTACTTTTGATTCGATTGAGAACAGAATAAGAGCAGTGATTCTGATCCTTAATGTTTCATAAAACTAACCCAATGTTTGACCAAAAATAATGAGATTTTGGGCGTTGTTTGCAGACTATAATAGTCGACTCAAAATTGTCAGAAATGAAATACCAGTTCTCATAATACTTCCCATTTGTTTGAATCAATCCTTTATTAACTATTTTCCAAATAATCGATCAACAATTATATTCTTGGATTAGAGACAGTCAGAAAATATTACGAATCATTTTTTCATTTATTCCATAGTTATTATTTGAACGACCTTGTTAAATCCAAAAGTTAATTCATTTAATGATGAATTCACTAGAAAATTGATGAACAGATTCACGAATCGCATATAATATTAATTATTATTAGAATTTGTTATTCAACTAAAGTCTCCTATTTATGAACCAAAAAACTCTAAATGGGATCACATCTCACACTAATATTGAAGACCAAAATACATTTCGTGATATTCTTCGCAAATATTAAATATAATCTTAAAGTCAGAGCTCGTAATGGAATCGAAATAGAAATCAAAACTTCAATTCTTTGGAAAATTTCGATAACAAAAAATCAGTTCAGAAAATCTTAAACAAAATAACTGTCGCATAAAATCTGTTTATAACCCAAAATCAGAAATATGTGACTTTTTTTGCATATATTGAACGAATGATAAATATTTATAACTATTTTTGTTTTATTTCTTAACAAAATTTAAAACAAATTTCTTTAAAACATTTTTTTCCTTTTAATATAAGCATAAAAATGCTTTTGATTCTTGTGAGCGAAAAACTCATTAAACAAATCCATAATCTATTTATTATAGCGAATAAAAATAAACTCCTTTTCAATCAAAGACCACAAATATTTTGTGGGTTTGGCTCTAAAAATTTGAATCAAAAGAGGAGCGGAGTGTATGAGTATTACTCATTGAGTAATGAAAATCTGACAACACTTCCAACACTTAATAAGTCGACTAAAGATTGATAGATAAAGTGAAGAAAGTGATGTTCACTACTTTTGATGATTAATTGCATATAAACTCAAATATTCTTGTTTTACATAATGACAGGCAGAGCAGTTCCGTTCGTGGAGTTGGTTGTGGCACATGGCTCTATCCTGACCATTCTGGCCATCTCTTTTGAAAGAGTAAGAAATTACTAGTATTGAGGCCTCAAAAAAGCAATGATTGACCAAAAAAAGATTTTCATAAAATAGGAAAACCAATGAAATACAATATTTATTGAAATATAAGAAGAAATGGAAAACTTATTTCTTATGAGAAATAATGTCAAAAATATTTGATTGTTTTTCTCAGAAATCAATCTTTTATTGCAATCAAAGTCTCTTTTGAGGCATTGCCTCGATATTATGGTTTTGGACAGTCGTTTATATTTGATATACATTTATATAATATATTTGTCCCAAAAGTATTACGCAATTTGCAAACCACTAAAAGCTGGCTATAAGTGCACAATAAGGAGAGCTCTGGTCATTATTGTGATTGTCTGGAGTGTGGCTTTTGTGGCCACTATTCCAGTGCTGTTCGGAACAGAGTTAATTCAGGCCCGATATATCGATGGAAGTCTTGTGTCTGTCTGTCAGACCAAAGCCAACACAAACTGGCAAAAAGTCTACTTTTTGGGTTCGATGACTGCATTCTTTTGGGGGCCGTTATGTGTATTATTAGTCATTTATAGTGTAATTACTAAACGATTAGTAGTCGACGACAGAATTCAATGCGATTCTGACGGACGCATCACTTGTAATGCAGAGCACATCCAAATGAGGGCCAGACGTCAGGTTGTTTTTATGTTGGCAGCTGTGGTCACCTGTTTCTTCATATGTCTGCTACCATTCCGTTTGCTTACTCTTTGGCTAATCATTACACCAGAAGATCAGATAATAAAACAGTTATCAATGGAACTCTTCTATAGTTTACTATACTTTTGTCGAATACTTTTATACGTGAACTCAATGTTGAATCCCTGTCTGTATGCAGTCGTCAGCTCTAAGTTTAGGGAAGCCTTTATGATAGTCCTCTGCTGTCGGCACAGGAATAGACTCCTTAACCGTCATTCAACGTTCAATACGACCACGAGTTCGGTACTGACTGCCAGTTCCCTTAAGAGTAGTCTTCATCGGACCAATAATACAAATAACTCGACTCCAACTAATAGTTGTGCTCCAGTAATGACAGCCACTATTCATGACCACAATCAGGAAACGCCTCTCATATCTTACACTTCACTTAAAAATCCATTATTTGAGCCAAAAATATGTTCTCTCAATGAAAGAAATCTCAATTGTCTTCTTCAAGAACTCAATGAAAACAATATCCGAGTGAAATGTCAGCGCTTTGACACTCCTTATGTTCTCAAAGCCATGTCTTCCCACGAAAGTTATGTATAGATTTTCATTACTTTTATTTATTGATAATAAAAATTTAAACTCAATTATTATTATTGATTCAAATGTAGAATAAGTTAAAGAATTTTATATAAGAATTGTTTATTAAATCCATTGATGTCTAAAAATGTCCTAATTTTCAAAGTATTTGTAAATAAAATATTTTCAAAAAAGAATTTCACTTTTATTATAATTACAAAATACTCTCAAGTTTAAGTGTGCGGTGGAAACCAAGTTTATTTATTTTCAAAACACAATCAAGTTTTGATTCAATGTTTGTAAACGACTCAGTTTAGTGAGAAATAGAAAGTATTGTATTCTCTCTAAATTTATTGAAAAATATTTGCATTTCTTATAACATTTGACACTTTGTCAGTTCATTGACTCTCTTTTCTTAAATAAATGTTTTTTTTCACAAATAAAACCTTTTTTGAAAGTATTCTTCAATTATATGTCATTCAGTCATTCATTTGGTTCATTAAAAGAAAAATCTATACTAGAGTTAAGACTTAAAGACTCACATCTTTTTAAATTAGACTATTTTTAGAGATAAGTTTGCCATTCAATGGCAAGATTAGAGGCAGACTTCACTATCCGCTCCAATCAATGACAAAGAATTGACAATTATTTTGCTTGAGTCTTGAATTCTAATAGATTCGGAATATTTTGATTCCAAAATAATTTATTATTCACAGAATGATAACCCCTTCCAAACCCTTCCAAAATTACTATTATTATGATAATAACCATCAAAGACTGTTCAGGATATTTATGCAAAACTTGTGACACTTAACACAACAAATTTTTATGATAGTCTCATGAATTTAAAGTGGAATTCCTTGTGAATACTTCAATGAATAATAATGAGTCGATTGACGATAGATTTTCAGATCAAAACTCGAATAAAACAAATCTGTTTTGAAAACTATTTGAAAAAATAATAAATTAAAATATTCTGGAATTCTTTTCCAAGAATTTCCATTTCTTTTGCATTTATTTGTTAAAAATTTTTTGAGTGATAACTGATTTTTCTTCAAAAATATTAGTCAATAAAAATCACTAAATATTTCTCATATATTTGAATTCCTAACACAAATCTCGAAGAATTTCATTCATAAAACTCTTTGGAATTTAATTCAAAACTAAAGAATTTTCACAAAAAATTGTCGTTAAACTGAATTTAGTAAATCTTGTGAAATGTGCCTCAACTTTATAATAATGAAAATACTGACTCTACATGTATTTTGTGCTATAATCACTAGTTTTGAAGCTATTATATAATCTTTGATAATTATAATAATAACTATTATTATAATTTGAGTCACAGTATTAACACTTGAAATCTCAGTTAAATAACATTAATTAAAAGTTTGTCTTCTCTTATGATTTGTATCTAAAACTTGATATCAGAAACTAATTCTTTTGAATCAAAGTATTTGTTGAAATATTTCAAACATATGAACTATTGATTAAATGTATGTCTAATTAGTATAATTAACAATAAGTGGATTACATATCAAATGCAAAACAGTTTGAACGCATCTGAACAGGCATTACATGCGAATGACATTTAGTTTGAGGGCCGGAATCTCGTTTATTTGATCTCTTTTGCCATCGACTCGTCATGACTGGCCTCTCAAGTTTCGGTGCCGTTAGGGACCGACAGTACTGTAAGCTAAGACTCACTTCTATTATTAAGTTAGACAAGAGTTCTTTGAACTCAATGTTTGATATTTAGTTATTCAATCAATAAAATTGTCGGACAATACTATACAATATTTTATTTTAATTCAACTAATTCTACAAATTCTTTAAAAAACAAGAACTGGGAAAACAGTTAAAACAGAATCTAAGATTACTGTTTTGATCATTTTATTCGTTCAGATACTTTATAAAGCCTGGACTCGAGGCCCTGGAGTCAGACTATTCTGACTTAACCTTTAAAATTTAATTTTAAAAAATGTCTCAACTTATGGCTCATATAATGAAAAAGTAATTTATTATTAGAGAGTATTAGCGATGCTTTTCTTGATTTGTTTGATCAAAGAATTCAATTTCTTTTTATTGATTTTTTACTTTATTTACTGATTATCGATGAAAAGGAGTAAAAGACCTGATATTAAGTATACGACCGGAGCTTTAGTTTAGACCAAAATTGCGATCATTTGATGTTATCGACTAAAAATAATTTATAGTCTCATCAAAGCATATGAAAGGATACTTATTTAAGGGCTGACATCAAATTTGCTTCGATAGAGAACCAGTGGATGTGTTTCGTATGTAATTCCAGTCATTGGGTTTTATAATCGAAATTTCAGTTAATTTCGATCTCATTTCATATCATTTATTTTTATCGCTTCCATTCTCCCTCTTAAATACCAAATCGTTAGCTCTCTCTTTAAATCAGTATTGAATGCAATTTATAAATAAACTTAACTTATTAAAAGTGAAGACAAATTTCTAATGAAACTATTTTCGATCAATTAACTTTTGTTCTTGCAAATTATCGATTTAAATTAGTTTTCAATATTAAATTTAATTGAGACCTTGAATAGAGATTATTCTTGAGTGTGTGTCAGTTCATTTCAGTTCACTCTATATTTAGATTTAGAAATTGATTTTTATAAAAGTAAATTATATATAAATATACATTTTAGAGTTTCATCAAACATTAGATAAGTCTCATCCATTAGATTTCATTTCATTCGGGAATTTTGATTTTCAAATTGAAGTTTCAGATCTGATCTCTCAAGAGTTGTGATGAAAACATCTAATGCTTTCTCTTTCTTATAGACTTGAAGTCTACTAAATATAACTATTGGCTAATACTCTGTTCAAAGTCTTTTATATAAAAAATTTCAGACAAACAATATTCTAATGAAAAATAGATAAATAGAAGACAATCAGAAGAATAATAGTCTTATTATAAAATGAGTGAAAATCCCAATGAATTTAATATTTATTGTGATTTCGTAAATGAATTAAAGTGTTATTCGTTTTGATAAAAGTTTATTATTATTAACAAAATAAATGAGTTTTTAGAAAAAGTTTATAAAAATTGTTTTCAATTAAATAGTCTTTAATACAAAACTACAATTTACTGGAAGTTTTCCAAAGGCAAGGGTTGATGCTTATACTGATAGATTCCTGAGGCCAACTCCGAGACTGTATTTCCCGATCCGTTGAGAACCCATTTAGTGGTGAGCAGTCCCTGCATTCCTACCGGTCCTAAAATAGTCGTCAAACAAAGTAATTAAATAAAAATTGAATTTATAGGACATTTAGTAGCAATACCTCGAGCGTGGATACGACCGGTCGATATTCCGACCTCAGCTCCTAAATAAAGAAATTTAATATTTGTTGTAATAATGTTTGAGATAATAATAATCGACAAAAAATAAAATAAATAACAAAACAATGACTCAAATGATGTTTCAGTAATTGAATACACGAAAGAAAGTCAGAGAATAACTGTTCAACAAATAGTAGTGGTGTTTACCTAAACCAAAACGATATCCGTCGGCGAATCTGGTACTACAGTTATGGAAAACACAGGCGCTGTCGACACTCTTCTGGAAGAGATGTGCCGTTGATTCTAACCATTCAATGAATAAAATTATTATTAGAAAATAAAGCAAAGGAAAGGCTAAAAATAGTTAGTGCGAAGCTTACGGTCTTCTGTTACGATTGTATCTGTGTGTCCGCTCCCATAGTTATTGATGTGTTCGATGGCGTCCTTAACGTCGTCGACAATCTTTTAGTTAATAATTCAAATAAGTTTTGAGTTTTAATACTTTTTATTTAAAAAAAGAGTACCTCAAGAGTACAGGCAAGGCTTCCATATTCTGTGCGCAAAGACTTTGCTGGTGGCGGTCCAAATGTGAGTTTCTGGTTCAGACGGGGACCAGAATATATGGCGACATTGTTTTCCTTTAATTGATTGCAAAGCCGACTAAAAAAGTCAGTCTCGAGGAGTGATCGGTGCAAGAGAAGGGTTTCCATAGCATTGCAAGCAGAGGGATAGTCACACTTTGAGTCCAATACTGGGGTTTGACAATAAAATAACCAATAATTGAGTGAATGAGTCAATTGATCCAATTATAAGAAAATTGGTTTTTTGTTGTTATAGTCACCGATTTTGATGGCTTTGTTGAGGTCTGCGCTGTCATCGATGTAAACGTGACAAATGCCTTCACTGTGTCCTAACACTGGTATTGATTTGCTTTGTTCCTGTATATTGCGAACCAATTCATTAGATCCACGCGGTATTACCAAATCGATATAGTTATCCAATTGTAGTAATTCACTGACGTCGTCCCTATTGCTCACCTGAAGTCAAACCCAATTAATATATATAAAGATGACATAAATCTTGTCAAAAGAGTGATTCCTACCAATCCTATGGCATTTTCTGCAGAATCGTAATGAGCCAGAGCTTCACGAATCAAATTATAGAGATATTTATTGGTATTCATCGCTTCTTTGCCTCCTTTAGCTAAAAGTCCATTTCCAGTGGCAATGGAAAGAGCGGCCACTTGTGGCAAACAATCGGGACGTGACTCAAATATCACCAAAAGTACACCCAATGGAACGGTTATCTGTTTTAGTTGTACTCCGTCTGTTATGAGTGTGTGGCGCAGACATTGTCCCAGAGCACTCTTTGATTGTTCAGCGATTTGGATCAGACCGTCTGATAAACTGTTCAGTTTGTCTGAGTTGAGGGACAATCGCGACAAAAGGGGTTTCGATAAGCCTTGAGATAAGTATTTAATAAATTATAAAATATGTCTTTGTTTTCATCAAATATAATGAAATACCCAAAGATTCCGCTTCTTTCAGGTCTTTAGCGTTTTCGATGAGAATTTCATCTTTTTTTGTTTGCAAAGAATTAGCGATTCTCTCGATTATAGCAGACCTTTGTTCGGGTGTAAGCGCCTGAAGAATGCGACTGCCTTTTCGGGCTATAAATGATTGACAGGTTTTTGTTAGTTCGCGACACAAATCAAAAAGTGAGGAACAAATTGAAAAATTCTTTATATAAGAAAAGAATGTTTTCCAAAATATTAAGAAAATATTTGAATCAAAATTCTTGATATGTATTGAGACAGACGACAGACGACAGAATCAGATGACAAATAAATATATTTTCATCAAATGTTTAATATATTTTATATAATTATATAGACTCTGATTCTCACAATTAAATGCAAATGCAATTCAATATTTATGAACCATTGATTGAAATGATATGAAATAATCGGAAGGATATGTAAGAAGAAAAATTCAAAAAATTCATTAAATGATGACTTAAACTGAATGGGCTCTAATGTCCTCGATTATAGTCTCCAAATTAACTCAAATGAAAGATTTAGAAATTTTCTATTCATTTAATTAACAAAGTAATGGTTTAAACACTCTTTTTGTTTGAAATCAACGGCAAATCGGTCACAGATTTACGCAAAACAATGAACTTCTGTTCTAAACGATTGTCTTTTGATTATATAATTTATTATTTCCTCATTTGAGTCATTTGTTTGACTTCTTTACCAAAACTAATCACTTCTTTGCATCAAAAACATGAAAATGTGCCAAAAAATGCAAAATAGACAATATTGCAAAGTGAGCAATGTCAATGTAAATAGCTTCAATATAAATATAATAGCTGTTAGAGCTGATATTTGAAAAAAATCACATGGATGTGCAAGATGAAAGTGTAAAACAATTAGTTGTATAGTTCAAGTTAAATATAGCAAATGCTCTTTTATAAATCCACATTTTTATAAGAAGTGCTTTACTAAACTGTCCAAATATTCTGTGTATTTTTGATAAAATCGTGCTATAAATGGGTATATATGTATAATCTCTCTCATTCTAAGCATATGATTGTAATATTTGCAAAATTAGGTAACAAAATAGTCTTACAAATATATTTCCACTAAAAATAGTTTTTTTGAGTGAAAGTTATATAACATTAATAATTATCTTAATTATAATCAATTCGATGACAAATTGCTTTCTCAATTTTTTATGACTTTCAATGCATTCTAATTATTTTGAATATTTTATAATTTATATATATTTTGAGTTATAAATAGTTGTTTTCCTCTCTAATGAAATCCATTCCTCATAAGTACAAGAAAACAGTTAACGGAAGTTATGAGATGGAGATAACTAAATGAGTATTTGATGAACGCTAAATGATCTAAATGATCATGCTTATTTAATGCTTAATTAACACATCAGCTAATTCTCATGAGAATAATATTCTCTACAATTTTAATGAATAATTTGTTTTTAATCTTTTGGAAAGTACACGGATTGAAGTGAATGCCACATCATTTGATTTGTGATAATTGAGTTGATATTAAAGTGTGAAACTGCGCTCAAAAGATAGGAATTCCCAAAAGTTATCAAATTTAGTAAAACTAATTGATTTTTCCATCAAATAAACTAACGATCAAAAAGTAAATACCATTTTGTGAAGGCTTTCAAAATACGAATCAAAAGTTAAGAATAAAAATAACCAAAAATTCAGATATTTTGTGGTAATCTTTAGCTCTTATCAGTTAGATATGAGTCAAACACTTTTGTGACAATAAAACTAAAATCAATTTTCGTAAGTATTCGGACGATAAGATTGAGGTCAACGGCAAAAGAATTTTTAGTTTACAGAGAAGTGTTGAAGAGAAGTGTCATTTAAGGAATGGATTGACATTTACTTACCATTTGATGCCAACGCCTGAACCGAAACCGTTTCGTTCTTTAATTGGGTAAAGAAAGTGCCGATCCGTTTACCGGATATTATTTTATTGATGGCCTCGTCTTCAGTTCCATTGCAAATAACAACTGAGACGCCCCTATCAAGAGCCCAGGCGGCGGATTTCACTTTTGATTCCATACCCCCCAACCCTACACGAGATTTTCCTCCAAAAGTGACGATACCATTGTTGGACGGCGAGTATGTGTGCAAAAGACGGGCGCCCTCTTGATTAGGAGGAAGAGTATAAATTCCATTGACATCTGACATCAGTATAAGAGAGTCGGCGCTCACTTCAACAGCTAAATGAGCGGCCAAACTGTCGTTGTCTTGAATACTGATTACCTGTTAATTGAGATTAAACTCAGAAATTATTTTTGATTTAAATTTTTAACAAAAAATTGTCTAAAAATGAGTTTAGTTTTAAACAAAACAAAGATTAAGACAAAACTCGAAGAGTGGAACAGATATAACACCGAAGTTCTGTGTATTAGGAAGCGAACTATCGGTGCCTACTGTACCCCTTTTGTCAAAGAGTCAATGTCCTTTAGGAAACTGTGAGCCAACCCTACCCCAGCTAAGTCGCTGTCCTGCAGAGCTGGTGACACCACCGCGTCGTTGGTGTTTATAATGGGAATTATATTGAGATTCAATAATTCCATTATAGTTGTCCTCAAATTGTATCGCGAGATAGGATTATAAAAGTCTGGTTTCGTAACCAAAACCTTAAAATATAAATGAGATTAAAGTTAACATAAAAAACACTTTCAGTCAAAAGCAATGAATAAATAAATAGTTTTAAGAATAAAATCTCTAAGAATATAGACCTGAGCGATATGTACACCATATTGTGTAAACATTGCATCGTAGAGAGCCATAAGACCACTCTGTCCGACAGCAGCAGCGGCTCTTGGCTCAGGGCCTTGCATTCCTCTTCGAATCAACTCTTTAGGTGATAGGGTTTCCCTCATAGACATAGACATTCTCATTTCGGCGCCCAAACGTTGTTTACCAAAAGCAACGGCACCACTGGTTACCATTAATACATCTCTGCCCTCATTATGAAGTTGAGAGACCTGTTCGACAATTGACGCTAATCTTCCCAACGCTAATCCGCATTCATCTTCTCTGGTAATGACAGCCGAACCCAACTTAACGACAATTCTCTGAGCATTTTTCAGTTCACTTCTCGTCTCAAAAGCTTTTTTAAACACATTTTGGTTTGGATTCGAAGATTGAGAACTTGAGTCCGTTTCCATCCGTCTCTGCAGGTGATCCTGAAGTGCTCTCAACCCTCGCCTTCCATTTGTTATACTACGGACAGGTCTTTGACACAAACTAATCGATGGACGCAATAAAACTTTCGAAGTTTTGTTATTAAACTCAATAACTATGCGTTTTGTGAATAAATTATTCAAAGCGTAGAAATAATTTGACATTTTCTCGGATTTTGGATTTTTGTCGACAATAGAGAAGATGACTAACAAATTAACTCAATTTAATGCCAGAAGAAAGAGTCAAACAATAATACAATTAATTATTAATTGACTTAACTATCAACTATCAGCTCAAGAATTCAAATATAAAGTTTAAATAACTTATGTTTTGTTCACAATTTGAACTCATTTGGAGAAGACTTGATTTCAAATGTTTGCTTCACTCAAACAAACTTATTATATAACAAATTATATCATAGAGTTGTCCCTTAGATGACATCCGTTCGGATTTTCTTTCACAACTATAAGACAAATAATAATAAATTGTGATTAAAGTGTAATTCAACGCAAAAAAAGTCAAAATATAACAAAAACTGATATAAACTCGAGAGAAGTGGTTTAGAAGAAGTACTCGATTTTTCACTACATGTATTCCCGGTCTTCCTTTTATCAGAATATACTATCACTTGATTAATAGACTTAAACAAAGTTTAATAGAATTTTATTCTTTACACAAAATCTCCGATAATTTGATATTAAGTACATTATTCTTGGTTTTGAAATACTTGATAATTTCAAGAAATAAAGGACTGGATGTTCAAAGGTGGTACCACTTCAAAGGCTTATCACTGAAGAAATTTTCATTCAATGATATTTGGAATTGACTTCTTTGCCACTCTTCACATATGGTGACAAATCAGAGCAATTTAATCATGTGATCAAATTCTCAATATCTTCACACAAACCAGAATTCATTATATTTAAGTACAAGTCATTGATTATGACATTAATGGATAATAATTAATAATAATTCGTTAACTAAATGTTTTTCTATTAAAATGCTCAATGAAAAGGCAAAGTATGTCAATGTTTGTCAAATGATTCGACAAAATAACATGAATTACATCAGATACAGTAAAATCAAATTATGATTAACTCATCTCAATAACTATTTAATGCGAGTCTCCTGATCTCAAAAACACTT
>JAQIXD010002030.1:0-11931 GCA_034699985.1 Minunthozetes semirufus | reverse complement strand
AGATTGCTTTCAAATGGATATCATTGATAATACTTTTGGCATATGTTTGGATTACTTGAGAGATAAAAAAGAAGTTAAGCTCCAAATGAATTTGAAATTATTTTTATCACAATTTACTTAATAGTCTTAAAGTTGTGAAATGTTTAACACTTAAACACTTCATTTTTTTCTCTCACAAACAAATCATTTCAATTGTTTTTAAATTATTCACAAATATATTAAATTCTTTGCATTTTTTTCACAAACTGTTTAAATACATTCCATTAGTGAGAAGATTAGTGAAAACAAGTGAAGCGATTCCTTATCTCAATTGCGATCGCATTGTGTTTTAAAATAAAAGTTTTCATTCAAAGGATCGGAAGAACTGTTTTTTTGAAATCTATTTTCTCTCCACAACTGAACGGTTCTGATCTGTCAAACAATTCATTCCGTTTGATGTCTTAAATCTTATACAAAAGCCTTATTCAATGAAAAAACAACATTCCTTTTGAGAGACAAGAATTGAATGAATTTCTTAAACCACAAAAAATGAATGAAAATCAAAAGTAAGAGAAATTCATTTAATGCTTAAAAACACTAATTTTTTGTTTTTTGACTCATTTTCAGGAAAAGTATAGTATTTTTAGGAAACGCTTTGTTGGATATATCGGCGAAATGTGACCAAAAGCTGTTAGAAAAATATAAACTTAAAGTTGACGACAATTGTGAGGCAGAGGAGTGGCAGTTACCCATCTTTGACAAATTGTTGGCCAAACCCGATGTTATCACAACTCCAGGTCTTTTCATTTCTTATCTTAACTGATATTACTTGTGATTTGAAATGCGATAACTTATTCATTTGTATTTAAAGGCGGATCAGCCCAGAACTCAGCCCGAATTGCACAACAGATTTTGACCGACAAAACGGGATCACAATCTGTATATTTCATAGGATGTGTCGGAAAAGACAAAACGGGTCAGATATTGGAGAGAATGGTTCTCGAGACCAAAGTTAGGACACTTTACTACTATCATCCAAGTCTTCCAACAGGAGTGACGGCCGGTATGATCACCTCTGACACGAACCGCACACTTATGGCAAATATTGGAGCCTCTAAAGCACTGCCAAAAGAATTCCTTGAGTCAAGTCTTGTGCGAAAAGCATTAAACAAATCAATCATACACTTCGCTGAATCATATTTCATTACCCATTCACCGATGGCTGTCCTCTCATTGGCGAACACATCCAAAGAACTCAATAAAAACTTCTTTCTCTCCCTTTCGGCCACTTATGTGGTTAACCAACATTTCGAAGAACTGATGCATTTGATGCCATACACTGACGCCATATTTGCCAACAGTTATGAGGCGAAGACATTCTACAATCATTTGACAGGAGTTAAGACTTCAGACATTCAATTGATGGCCAAAACAATCGCTAAAATAGAAAAATCTAAACAAACGGATCACTTGTGGACTGATATTAAGAGATGTGTTTTCATAACTCGAGGATCAGAATCAGTAATTGTGGCCAAATATCTCTGCAATGAAGAAGTGATTGTTGAAGAATATTCTGTTCCTCAAATTGAAGTGAAAGGCGATACTATCGGAGCGGGCGATGCATTTGTTGGTGGAGTTGTCGCTCACTTGGTTTGCGGTCACACCATAGCAGAGGCCGTTAATTATGGTATAACTATTGCGGGACAGGTCTGTCAGAATAGGGGTTGTCTTCTCTAATCAATTATTAAATGTAAAAAAAAGTTATAGTTTTTCAAATAATTAAACTTTTATTGAATGAAAATAATTAATAAAATTCAGAGAATTAATTATTTTTTAAAAAATAATTAAATGACAGAATTGGAGACAAAACTCAATTTTATTGCATTTTTGTTTCAAATCCTAAACTTTTGATCATTTTTTTGGTCAAATTAATGTTCAGTTCTTTGCAATTGATTTTCGGTTCTTTTCGTTTGCAATAATTGACAAAACCAGTGATGAAGTGTTTACTCATATTCTTCAACACTATTACCATATATTTAGCCAATTCTTTGTCTCCTCTTAGTCTGTAGGTTATTTCCATCTTAATAACAATGGCTGGAAGTTCTGTGTCGAGACAACACATCAA
Source organism: Minunthozetes semirufus (assembly GCA_034699985.1). Taxonomy (NCBI): domain Eukaryota; kingdom Metazoa; phylum Arthropoda; class Arachnida; order Sarcoptiformes; family Punctoribatidae; genus Minunthozetes; species Minunthozetes semirufus. The sequence goes on along the minus strand of JAQIXD010002030.1, from coordinate 9,827 downwards.
TTCTTCGATGCCCTTAATATAGAATTCAAAGTCATCTCTTTGACGTTGAGGTCCATTTGGTATAATCTTGTCTATAAAGGGGTATTTTTCAGCCAAAATATCGGACACTTCTATTGTCGCAGATTTGAGTTCTATTCTAAGAACTGTTGCTTTATATGTACTGAAGAATACGTAATCAGGTTTTAGAACCAATGGAAGGATATTTTGTGTGGCAGTCATTAAGAGCTTTGAGATGACTCCATATCCTTCTGATTCAGATACTTGTCGTTCAGATTTTGTTACTTTTTGTTGCAATTGATTTATTTGTCGTTTTGATAGACGAACCTCTTCTTCTAAATCCGATATCTTTTCCTCTGTTTCTCTCATCTTATTATCGGTTAAGAGTTTATTTTCCTCATAATTACTGACAATTGCCTCAAGAGTTGTGATCCGATCCTTTAATTCGATTCTCTCATCCTTAAGAAGTTGGACGCAATTGTGTTGATCTCCGTTATAATCAAATCCACAGGTTTTGCATAATCTGTGTTCACATTGTTTCAGATGAGATGAAAGTAATCCAAACTCTAGTATTTCTTGACATCCCTTTGACTCGAAATCGCATTTAGTCTTCAAATCATTTATGAAATTATTTGCCATTAGATTCCGTCTGAAGATATGATTTAAGACAATAACCCAATTCTGATCTGTTCTTGAGTTGCGTTTTCGTGTACTGAATTCCTTTCGACATTCGGGACATAACTTTTGATTACTCCGAATACAAGTGAAGACACAATCCTTGCAGAAAGTGTGGTCACAAACCAGACTCTGAATCGGATTATTCAGAATATTCAGACAAATACTACACTTAAGAAGTTTTGCCTCTCTTTCAGACAAATCAATAAATCTATTGCTTTCAAATCCTGGCATTTGTTGGAATTTATTTAATCAAATTAAACACAATTTAAACCAATATTTTGTGCACTTTTTTGCGTCACTTTTTATTCGTTCGTAAATAACGTAATTTTAAACTTCTTTTAATCGAAGACTTCTTTGATATGACTTTATTAGTCTTTTTTACAGTTTTTGAGTTCAAATAAAAGTAAAAATAATTTAAACAAAAAAAACTAAAAATTAATAATAAGTTTGAAATGATTTTAATGAAAATAATATAAATGATTGTCTTATAAGTGAAAAGTCTTCGCAATGTCTTCAGAACTAATACTTAACTCAATGTTAATCCAAGACTTGAAGCAATTGTTTTGCTTTTTCTGTAGTAATCTCTTTGAGGAAAATCTTTGGTTCAACTGATTTGAGATATCGGACCAAATAATTAGGAACTTCTGATTGTTTGGCGAAAACTATACTCATATACCAATGCTTTCGATCTTTAATATAAAATAAGATTAGAATTCAATTAAAACTTAATTAAAAGTCAATTAACAGACCCTTTGAGTTGACGTCAAACTTGTTTTGATTGGGAGAATCGACCCCCAAATGAAAGCAGTTCTGAATTTGACCACAAAATGCAGATTCTGTGCCAATAATTAAGGCAGAAATGGAGTCATTAATGCAAAACAACATCTCTTTTACGTCAATGAATGAGAGAGTTATGTGATATTTCTTTTTGTGGTTAACTCTGTCCGTCGACTCATTGACCGACGAATTGCAAGGAATTGAATGCAATTTCATGTGATCTGAGTTTACTTCCAATCGGAGGACAGAAGACTTGAAAGTACCGATAAGTATGTATTCAATGCACGCAAAGAGTCTTTGACTCATTGATAAGAGTTCGCTCAAACAGGTCTGGAGTTCTGTCTTCTGAGATCTGATCACTTGTTTCTGTCTTTCGATAACTCTTTTTGATTCTTCATAATTCTGAAGCAATTGATTGTCATTACTTTGAGATCCAATTTTATTGTTCGCAATGACTTCTTTGAGTGTTTCCACGCAATTATGTTTAGTGATAGCGATGTTTCCAAAGGGATAACCACAAGTCAGACAAAACCTGTGCTCACATGTCTTCAGATGATCACTGAGTGAACTCAATTGAACCGATTGTTTACATCCATTGGACTCAAAGTCACACTTGATTTTCAACTCATTAATCATATTATTCGCCATTTTATTGATTTTAAACAAATAATTGGAAATAATAATCAAATTCGGTTCAACTCTTATCTGATTCGTGCGCTTCAGTGTGAAAATGTGGTCACAATCGGGACATTCCTTATGATTGTTGTCAATCCAGTTGTGGAGGCATTGTTTGCAAAACGTGTGCTCTTCAGGACAGTCCAATCTGATGCCGTTATTGAGGATATTGTGGCAAATATTGCACATAAAGTGTTTGGCCTGACTTTCGGTCAAATCAATGAAGCGATTCCTCGCAAATCCGGACATTTCTACAGAAGATTCAAATGATTTATAAAATCAAATTCAGTTCAAAATAACTGCAAAAACGTTTGTTTGCCTTTTGTTTAGGATTTCGTCATTTAATAACAGTTTTGTTGAAACCTTTAAATTCATTCAAAAATTACGGAATAAATAGTTTTAGTCAAAAGTTTTGAAAAGTTTTAATCAATTTTTAATTAAAAATAAATAATATTTGAATTCAAGTATTTATTAACTAATTTTTATTAATAAAGAGATTACAATAAACAATAGATTAAAATTATAAGACTCTAAGAAAGGTTGAGAGCAATATATAGAAGGTCAAGAAAGACCAAATATCCTGATAGAGATCATAACTTGTCATCGGATATAAGTCGGAACAATAGAAGCCAATGACAGGTCCGGACAGCTTTTCCATAAAATTTCTGACTTTTAAACTCAAACTGAGGGGTAGTTTGAGATAAGTCGATATCTTATACAAAACCCTTTGAGGCCTATGGGCTGCTCTACTGACTGACGAACAAATTATATTAATCGTGAATATTAGGAAAGTTGTAATAATAAACATCGAAGTTGTGGTCATTTTAGTTATCAAATTAGATTCGGGGGAAAGACTCGTGAATAGCAGTGAATTCAAACCGGGTTTACATATAATATACAGAATATAAATATAATTCTTGAATAAAGAATTGAGTTTTACTGTTGACAAACAAAGTGAGTTATGTTCGACAATACATTTCTTCAATTCATTTGAGTCTTTTCTTATAAACGAGTCTTCGATTCTATCGTTAACCTGATTGAACAGGTATTTCAGATAAACAGAGCACAGGTATATCAGAATAAACATCGCAAATAATGAAACATAGAAATCATAGCACAGAATAACTGTGCAAATTGTCCAGAATACAATACTCGGCAAAGAATAAATGGAGTTCGGCATAAAATAAGCTATAATTGGGGGAAGAGAGAACACCATCGATGCATTTAAGCACAGAAAATAGAGTAGTGGCCACCGAATGTATTTAGTCGTAAATTTGAGCTGTTTATAGAACTTAGTCCTATATTTAGCCGACATATACCCAGTGTTTAATTGAGATCTCATTTCGTGGAAGTATTCGATGGCAACCAAAATAGACTTAATATCCATCAGAACTGTGAACCCACCGATCATTATACACATTCCCAGCCCTCCCGAAGCCATAATCAATGATATGATATATCGATTGCCCATAATATAGTTGGCGTCACTCATCAGTCGCCAAATGTATGGTTCGTTCGATGAAATAGAGATAACACATCTCAAGAAACTTATGAAACCACCAAATAATTTGATAAAAATAATGATAAGAAGTCTTCTTCGAGGTCTGTTACCATCCATATAGGCGTCAAACGAAGGCGAGACTAAAGAATATGATTTACTGAAAAACTTCTCTAATTTTTCAAATTCTTTATCGAATAGAGTGTTATCGACACCCTTTTGAAAATTAGATAACTCGATGAAATTCTTCCATCTTTTCGTTGAAATTTTGAGATTAAAGTTAAAGTTATTCATCTTTTTATAGGAATATTCTTTACTTGAAATTCAAAGAATAATATCTAAGATTTTGTCATAAATTATTAAAAATGAAAAAAAAAATTAAAAGAATTTCAGTTATTATTCGAAAATATTATTTATTCTTAAAATGTTTTAAACAAAAAGAAATATATAAATAAATTATTATAAAATTCTTTATAATTCGAGAAAAACTATTTTGTTATAAATTTATCCAAAAATATGGAAATATTTTGTTGAATTCAGTAAAAACATCATTAAATAAATACCATTTATGTTATTTTGATGACTCAAATGGTAGTAATCTTATTGACTATTTCCACGATTAAACCATTAAATTCTTTATTACTTACACTCCTTATCCATTCCTTATTACTTCTTGAGTTCAAACTCTAATAGTGTTCACTCAATCAGTCAGTAATTCAGTTGTTTCTCAATAATTGCGAAAAACTATTGTTTTGATTAAATTAAGACATTTATTGATATTTCAAAGTATTGGCCAAACATTAAATACTTTACATTTAATTGACTTTTAGTTATAATTAATAAATAATTATTTAATAAAACATATAATACATCGAAAGGAGTGAAAACTTTGCAAAGATTTGAGCTTTTCTTAGAGTTTATCCAATTTTAATCAAATCTATGTTTGGTTTTATGTCTGGTTTTTGGTCAGGGATTCCCTCTAATACCCTTTTATTCTTATTACGGGTACGCCTTCTTATTCTTCTATTTTTGGTCGGAATGTTTTGCTCTGATTTTGGTTCAGGATTAGGGACTTCTGACCCACCATTTAGTCTAGGCTTTCGCCTTCTATTTCTATTACTTCTGGAGCGCCGCCTACTACCACTACTACCGGCACCACTTCTCGAAGGGCCATCATTTCGAGGCCTTTCTGATTGGCGCCATTCGGGAGAGGGTGGTCTCACTCCAGTATTGGAGCCCTGAAATGTGTTCGAACTATAGACAGCCTCCGACTCTGGCTGTTGTGAGTATCCCTGAAATTTTGATAAGTGATGCCTAACGTAATTGAAAGACATGAACGAAACCTTACACTCAAGACAGACATAAGCATCGTTTCCGACGCCGTCTTTGATTCTGATTCCGTGTCTAAGAAACTCGTATTTGGTTTTTAAGTCCAATCTTTTGAGTTCTTGTTTTCGCGCCAACACTACAGTTATGTCACATAACTTTTCCGTCGGTATAACCAGAGATCTGTCCATTTCATCGGCAAATTTGCCGGATTTGAGATCAAAGTGTTCGAGACTTCGGGTGTGATCGAGCGCTGACTCCATTGTCTGAAAGCATTCGTCGCATACTTTACACAAAAATATATCGAAATTGAAATTCTGTTTGACTTCAACGCCCTGTCGTCTCAACTCTTCCAGTGATTGCTCTCTGAGTATAATATTTCGACTTTCGATAAGTTTTTCCATAATATAATTCGGATCACAAGTAGAGGAATAGCCATTACTCTGGTTTGTATTAGCCATTACTCCGGCGCTCACTGATTGATAGCTATTTGTGTTTCGCTCATCCGTTGTATTGTATTTTCGGTCTAAACTAATGTCATTGTATTCGACAACTTTATTGGGACAGTAGGCCGTCCGCCAATCATAATCTGATGGCTGTGTCGAACAATTGGTCGCCAAAACTGATGGCTCCACCACTGAGACCATCGTCGGACTCATCATCAATGGTCCAAAAGAACTCATTGACGGTCCAGAAGACAGGCCTCTCAATGAAGAGCTCGAGGTTTGTGCCCAAACCCGGCTGTCATTCAATTGAGTTTTATTTGAATAAAAATCTATTTTATTAAAAGTATTGCAATAATTGTCTCTCAATTGACTGCCATTTAAGGCATAACTTTGACTCTTATCTGAATTGCGATCCAAACCCAAACCAAAAGTATGGCTGAGATTAAGATTATCACTCGTTTGATACGAATTTGTCACATCAGACCTCTTGTCGGAGTCATATAAGTAGTTCTTAAAGACCTGCGGCTTAATTAAGACACGAACTCTGGAGTCGTTTTCAATGATATCATTAAAACTTGTTATTCGTTTAAATCGATTCTCTTTGGAGTCAAAAATCTATGAGAAAAATGAGTAAACATTTATTAAAACAATTATTTTTTAAAAATATAATTCAATTAATAATTAATTTGAAAATCAATACTGACTTCAAAGGTGTTGGTCTCGAAAGAAATGTCTTGTTTTGGATCCAATTGTTGTATTTTAGAGTAAATATCATTGAATAGCATCCAAGAGCGGTGACTCTCAGTGATTGTTATCTTGTATTTAATGTCATATAAATGTACAAAACACTGGAAGTCCCTCTTAGAGGACATTATTTAAAATAATGAAAATTCAATTGATTTTAATTTGATTTCAAAATATTTGTTTACAAAACATCAGAAAACGAATCAATCGCTCGAATCACATAAATTACGTTAAATAAATTGAACCAGAATTTGATAACCAGATTCTGGTCTAAAGAATCTGGTAATCAAAGTAAAATGAAAATAACCTTAAACTTTCTCAACAATAAGGATAGGTCAGAATGAACATTTAGGGTTAGTTAACTTTATTAATATTTAATAAATTATTTACCATACAAATTGAAATAAATTAAGAAAAAACCCATTATACCAAAAATATTTTAATAAATGACACCCAAAATGAGAAATTATTGCTGGAAAAATATAGCACAACCAAGACTATAAAAAATGAAATATCAATGAAACCTAAGATTCATCAGAATATTTTTCAAATGCAAAACTCGTGTTCATTCAGCTCAAAGTATAGTCGTTTTACTTCTTCTCCTTTATGTGGTCCGACTTTTTGGAGACGATTCGGATCTAGTTTTGGGTCGACTTTCACTTCTGTTTCCACTCTTATTATGATTTCGTGCGGTTTTCACAACTTTTTTCACTTTTTGTTTATTATTAGAATTTTTATTATTTGGTTTGACATGAGTTGAAGATCTCTTAGAATCCATTCCGAAGCCCATATCCATGTCATACATGCCCTCCATTCCGTCCATTTCGCTCATTCCAGATTTCATTGGCAAATGCATTTCCATTGGCATTTCCATTTCCTTCTTTTCCACTTCAATAATTATGGGTTTTTCTTTGACAATAGGAACGGCCACATATTCCGTCACAGGATAGGGAACGAACTCAATCTTAGGCATTTTCTTCTTCTTTGGAGGAGCACAGTTCGCAACCGCAATACTGACCCATAAATTGATTGATTATTCAGTTCATCTATGATTTTATCTGTTGGGTAATACTCACATACTACCTTTCTTACCGCCATCTTTGATTAATCCAGGTGGACATCCACCTCCACGCGCAAACACAATTCTTTTGGAGGAAGAAGCAAGGTGAAATTTTGCACTATTATTAAATTCAAGAATATTCTCACATATCTTCTTTATGGTGGTGTCTTTTTTGTCTTACGAGCGCAACACCACTAAGAGCTACACATAAGATTTAAATTAAAACATTAATCCAACACAATATTTAAATGTAAAAATTACCAGTGTAGAAATTTGACATAAAAACCATAACAAAAACAAATGAAAATAATTTCGAAAAGTTTCTCATTTTGAATATCACCTGAAATTCATCTAAAAAACAAAATTTAAAGAACAAATGATTAGAAAAAACAGGAAATCCAAGTTTTTATACCAATTTTTAGGTAAATTCGAAAAACCGGTAAAAAATATTGTCGCTTAAGAGGAATGAATTACAAAAACTTTTATAATTTATTTAATCTTTTTTTTGAGAAAAGTGTTTTCTTATGTAATTATAAATCAATAATAGTTTTGAAAAAAAATATTTATTCAATTCATTGATTCGAAACCAAAAACAAAAGTTTGTTAAAAGAAGGTTTTACTCGTTATTAACTCAATATTTATTTATTTCAATATATTTTACAAAATTAATTATTAATTGAATTAATAATTTGTCTCAAATAAATCAAAACGTTTTTAAAATTGATTTTGAAATCATTTTTGAAATAAAATTAAAAATAAATGAATAATTAGTGATAAAACTTTAGAATAAAGATCAAATCCAAGAGATTTTAGAAAATTGTGTTTCAATTAAAGTGATTAATACAAACAAATGCTTCAAATTAATTGAGAAAAATTATTATAACAAAAGATTTGTTAAAACAAAAGTTAATTAACTCAAACACTGAATGGTGAGACTCTAATAGTTTCAGTAATTTTAAAGATTTTTACTTTTCTTAATATTTTTTTCCGCATTTCCAGACATTTCAAATTGTTATATGAAACAAGTCATGTATTTTTCCAACTATTACCAATGTAATTTGCTCAACCATATTCGATAGAAATAAGATTCTTATGACTTTATAAATAAATTCTTGAGTATAAAATTAATATGCTAAATTAATTTTCATTTAATAATTTTTAATAATAATTAAATTAATTAAATAAATAAAGACATAAAATAAAATTAAATAAAATATTTTCGATAAAATTAGTGAATCAAATCAAAAAATCAAAGAAAGGATAGAAAAGAATTGATTATGCATTCAATGGTTAATTATTAAAAGCTCTAAAAGTGAGACAGGTATAAGAGGCAAAAATGAGAAACAATTAATTGGAAGATTTTGGTGTTATTGTGGTTTCATTTTTCGATTCGTTTTTGTTTTGATTGGATGTCATTTGTTGTCTTCTTATGAGTCGAGTATCACTTCTTTGACCGCTTCTGTTATTATTTGAAGATTTGTTCACAACTTTTATTTTAATTGGCTTTCGATTAGATTTCACAAAAACCTCTGATGTTTTGGTATCCATTCCCCAATCCATACCCGATCCCATACCCGATCCCATACCCATTCCATAATCCATACCATAAGAGCTCATTTGTGCCATTTCTGGTTTAATTTGCCCCATAATACCCATTTGCATATCTACAGGAGTTGCCATCTGCATAGGCATTTCCATACCCATGTGCATACCACTGTCAACCGGCATTCCCATTCCCATTTGCATACTTTTTCCCATAGGTATTTCCATTTGTTTGTTTTGTAGTGCAATATAAACAGGTTTCTCCTTGATCACTGGCACAAATTCTTTTACAGGATATGGCATTGGAATATACTTAACATTTAATTGTTTTTTCTTTTGGGTTTTACAGTTGGGTAATGACATTCTATAAACAATTTAATCATGGTTAGATAATAATTCTATTATATTAGATTATTTGGTCTCAAATTTACAAATGAAATACTCACATGCTATTGGAACCACCATCCTTTATTATTCCCTGTGAACATTGATCTCCGCCACCAAATATGATCCTTAAAATAAAATCCACGATAAGAATATGAGTATATATTGGAAAGTAAAATATTCATACACATCTGATCCTCCGTGATGACCCAACATCCCGCCATAAGCTTTCAATTGAGAAATTTAATGTAAATAATTAGTCAATAAATTTTTTTTATTGAATTAAAAAAGAAATAATACCATGGTAAAAGTTGAGCACAAAAATAAAAACTATCACAAATGAAAATATATTCGAAATGTTATTCATTTTTAGTGAATTTTAAAAAAATGAAAAATTTTAGAATAAAAATACAAACGAATGAAACAAAATGAGAATCCAATGGTTTTTATAACAAAATTTTGTATAAAAATCGGATATATATTCAAAATATTCGTAAATTCAATTAAAATTGTGGAAAACCATTAATTGACATTTAATGGTATTTTTGGTGAATAATTGATTCCTAATTAATATTTAATTTTCTTTTTTTGAACATTTGCTCAAAAAATCTTTAGTTCAGAAGTGAATTGTGATTGTGAATGATCATTACAAAAGAATATGTTTATGTTTTATCTCTTTTTTTCGAATCATTGATTACAA